>JAQQPU010000408.1:85423-101206 GCA_029168905.1 Artemia sp. Kazakhstan ARC1039 | reverse complement strand
TGGGTGGGGGTTTGGGGGGGGGCAGTAACACTATCATTCCTCATGGTACATATGTTTGATTACCTGACTTCATTGTTTTTTGTAATTTATGTTATTTTTAAGGTTTCGTTTCTTCATTAATGTTTATTTATGTTTGTTTTCACTTGGATGTCTTACATGAGTGATTTTTTGAAGTCTTAATTTGCTCTTTCTATTTGTCGCAAAATCCGTTGTTGTTTCCTTTTTTAAGATTCAGGTAGGAAATTGGGTTAGTTCCTGCTTTTTTTTTGAATCAGGAGTTCAGCAAGGACTTTTTTTATCCCCATTTATATGGATCATTTTGATAGACTTTGTCCTAAATAGCATGACAAAGGCTATGGGAGAGCATGGAATCAAATGGGAAGGTAACACTCTCCTAGGTTTAGATTATGGTGATGATCTGAGTGTCTTCGATGAAAGTGTTAGCAAAATCAATGAACTTTTTTCAAAATGACGGCACGGTGTTATTGATATCTGCTTGTACGGGACCCAAAGCTCGATTTCAGTTACCATAGGGTTTGGAATTGCATGGAGATTATGCACAAGCGGCTCCTAATAACCAAACATAAAGAATGGTTAAAATGACGCATAAAATACTACACAGAGGAATTTGATGAGACACGGATGCTAAACGTGACAAACATTTTCAAGTGAGAGTTGAATATATGAACAATAAAATATTCGTAGTCATTGGAATACTTGATCTTTTGAACCCTAGAATAATGGGCTACCTATGGAGTTACGTTAATACAAGGGTTGGTCAATTTGATCGGAATGTCAAAGGCTGCATGTTTAGCCTTTGCATGTTTCTTTATCTATCATTGGGATAAATTTTAAACTACGGGTAGAAAAGGCTAGGAAAGCTCAAAGAAGACCCCTCCCTTTAATCACTTCTAAAAAAACGGAATCAGGAATCACAACCATAAGTAATCACAGGAATCACAACTTATTTACTTATGTTTGACAGAGTCATCTCCAAACATTTAGCGGCAGTTGTCTCGATTTGACCAGCCTTTGTGATCAAAGTTTTAGGTAGGTATAGGGAAGAGATTGGCATAGAGTCCGTGAGAGTTGCAGGATAAATCTGGTCTCGATGCTATATTTTCTGTGTCGAATTAAAATTTGTGCATGATTCAGATTCAAATAGGTATAACATCCTCGATTTTTTAATGTATTTCGCTGATTAAACTTTTTGCTCGAAATTAGCCTTTTGCATAAGCTGGGGTCGTTTCACTGAAATATCTTTTGAGAGTCTTTGTTTGGAGATTCATTCATGAGTCCTTCTACATAGTTAAAAGTTCTTTCTAACTTTGGTCCCATTTCCTAGGGGTTGCATAGGTTGCGTTTTTTTTGTATTTCTACCTTTCTGATTAAAATAGCTTTCTTGAAATTTTTACCCGAATTAGGCGATGAGCCTTATAGATGAGAAAGTCGTGAAAGGGGGTCTAATTGCCCTCCAATCGCTTTCTGCCCTGAAAACGGGCATTAGAGCCCACAATTTTGGTTTGAACAAAACCTCCTGAACTTGGTTCGATGCGATCACACATGGTGAAAAAAAAAACAAAAAAAACAACAAATAAATACACACCGGTGACGTAAAATACTCGTAAACATCCAGAATTTGAGCGTGAAATTTTCACGAAGATTGAATCACTTTTGGAGGGCGTCCCCCACTAGTTTTGTAAAATTGCCGTAAAATAAAAACTCGGTAAGTAGAATTGGTAAAATAAGGTAAAATAAAGTAAAATAAGGTACTTGCTTAGAAATATAGGGTAAAATTGGTGTTTTAGCGTTGCCGGTAGCCACAAGACCAGTTGAGCATTTCTTTTTAAACCTCACTTTCAGCTTTCAATGAAAATTTTTAATTATTCGGATTTTCTTACCCTTAAAAATTATAACACCCCTTCATCTAGACATTCATCAATTTAATTAACAGTCTATTTTATCCCTTTAATAAGCTTACGCCTAGGGCAATACCTCAGCATACGGATAGCGCTTGATTTGGAACATCCATTTTGTAAAAAAAAAAAATGGAAATAAAATCATATTAGCAATTTTTTTCTACATTTAAACCTAAGAGATGTTACCTTAGCAACCTTGCATATTTAAATAGCCAAATTCAGCCATATTTCTCATATCATATCTATGCTATTTTTCACTGAATACAAGTAAAAAAATGGTTTGCATCACTTTGATGCCTTTAATAAACTAAGCACTGGATCATAATAGCAGAACATTCAGTCACTTTCACAGTCATTAAGACCATCTTCAACAGAATCTGCTGGCAAATCTAGTTCTTCTCCTTCAGACACAGATGACAGTGTCTGTCCAGAAGCCCCTCCCCCTAGACAAAAGTTCTGGATATGGTCCTGAGGATTATATATCAGCTTCCGCCTGCGCCCCCTCCAAGGTTTATATAAATTATATATTCCAATATATATTCCATTGGAATATATAATTATTCATTGGAGTATATAGTTATAGATTCCAATTGACTGAGCCCCCCTCCAAGGTTTGTTCAAAGTTTTAAAAGTGCACTGGAACTTTCGATTTCCAATTGACTGAGCCTCCTCTGAAGTTTATTCGACCACCCCTTCCACATGAAATGCGTCTGGGAGAAAATCAATGAACAAATATGAATATATTGAACCCTTATGAGTCTTTACTATAGGCAATGCTATACGATTGCCTCTGGCTTAAACAAGAGAGTAGAAATTTCAATTTCCCTTCTAATGAAGATCCGGAATTATCCAGGGGAAAATAGGGTGAATTTCCCATGGGGAGGGGTAATTCTCCGCAGGGGATATTTTCCAGGGGGGGGGGGGGGTAAACGCCGGCTCCCGTGGGAACAGTGGCATGAACACAAGATTTCTGTGAGATTTGAAGTTTAAAATAAAAATAATGATATTGAATCTGATTTGGCCCTCCACCCCATTGAAAATCCAGATCATTTAGTTCTGTTCGATGAGGCAACTCAAGCAAATCTGAGGCTTCCCACATCTGAAGCAAATGACTTCCCAATTTCATTTAGGAAGGCAATTGATACTAAAAAATCCATAAATAGAGACCTTGCTTTAATTAGAGATACTGAAGATATTCCTATAAACACCTTGCTTTACAGAATGTTTCAGTTTGCAGCATCATGGATATCAAACTCTTAGGAATATATCTCACACATGACCTGAAGTGGGAAAAACACAGGAGATGATCAAAGGGGCAAACCTGGGTATCCTTTCTCTAAAACTCGTGCTCGTCATGGTGTCCCAACCCCCCACCTATTGCGTATTTTTCTTACGTTGATCAGACTGTTGGTAGAATATGCTTGTCCTGTTTAGCATTACGGCCTGACTTCGGACCAGAAGGACTGCCTGGAAAGATCCAATACCGAGCTCTTCTGGTTGTGTCTAAATCTCCCAAAATCCCTTATTTAAATCCCTTATCTTACAACTCTTTCGACACGCTGTGATGAATTGTGTTTCAAATTTGGTCTCAGTATTTTTGCAAATCTGCGGCTTCGTGGAATCCTTCCACCTGAGCATCTCCCTTCACGCCAATGGCTCCCGCGAAAAGTAGCGTACAAAAAATTCAGCCGGTACCAGCACGGCATATGCGTTACACAAGTAGTTTTGTCCCCTCGTTCGTTAATATTTTTAATACTACACTCATCGCCAATAATTGTACATATTTATTTGCTTTAGTTCATTATTCGTTTTATTCGTTTTGTTTTTTAAAGTCTTTTTTCTTCAATTTGAATTTGGAGTTTTTTTTCAGATAGTTGGATATTTCAATGTCTTAGGTTTTAGTTTGACTTGGTGATATTTCGAATCAACATATAAATTTGTATGAGGATGGCTATGGCTATGACTTCTATATGTTTAGTGCCTTATCTTTTATTATGACAAGAACTGCCACTGATCGGCATGACCGTGTAAGGCGTTTAATAATAAAAGTGTTTATCGTTATTGTTAAACCAAATTTACAATCACTTAAAATTATAGGATTCATATTACATTTTTCTTCAGTTTAAATTAAGATCATCTGACAACACTTTTAATGACAATTAGGTCAGTAGACAAGCTAAGTCAATCACGACGCAGATAATTCTTGCCCAATCTAATTGGTGAGTAGTCTTTCATTTATTCTGGCTTGGTTTATTTGATTTAGTCTTACTTTTGCTCTTTTGAGAGTTACTTCAAATGCGTTAATTGTTCTTCTTTTTTTTTAGCACTGAAGACAGCTGAGAGGAAGTTCATGACGAGATATTTGCTTTTGTCATTTTTGCTTCTTTTCGGTCCACTGGCTGAAATTACCCTCATTTTCCCTTATTTTTAATGTATTACATTTTTTTTTGTTTGTCATATGTCAATCCTGCTTTTAGCCCTTTCTGTTTTTAGCAGCTCACATACTAACATAATTTTATTTCAACTGATATTTCACCATTTTAAAATTATAACTACCTGTACTATAATACACTTTATCTTTCTGATAACAAGAGATTGAAGTCAGACAGACGGTTTTTTAAACCAGCTAATACAGCTATTCACAAAAAAAAATCATATCCAAACCTGTTTCTGCCAGCCTATTCGCGCTTTTGTGCTGTGAAAATTGCAAGGCGTCGTAAAATATGTAAGATACCGGTAAAATACGTAAAATACCGGTAAAATAGGTAAAATACGTAATTTACATAAAATAGGTAAAATACCGATTTTAAGGGGGTCCGTAAAATTGCGGTAAAATACATAAAATACCCAATTTTACCAGTTACGACACTACCCCCAACCCCCTGTTTTCTGAAACTGCTACTAAGGTTTTATACGTAGCTTTAAATTTTTTAGTTTTTGTGCAATTGGAATAAACATAAAATTGAAGATGTTGATGTATATGATGCTTCCAAATTTCCCTTTTAGATTTTTGGCTACTGTTGACACGGATCATTCTTTATTACGACAAACTGTTTGTTAACAGCAATCTAGTGGTTTAAGTCCGAGAATGTAATTGTCTTTGTTTTTTTTTTTCATTATTGTAACCACTTGTGTTGTTTAACTCTAATAAGGTTTGAAGCAGTGAAAACAGGCTGAGAAAAAACGAATGCCAAAATATTTCTTGGCCTTAGCTGGTCTCGGCAGTTCTTTCAGACGTTTGCAACACATTTTGCCTTTTTGTACCTTTGCGCTCTGATGTATGCAAGTTCTCGGTGATGCTGTCTTTTTGTCATTTTATTCTATTTCGCTTTCTTAAGCTGCATTCATTTTAGTGGAACATCAAAAGCAAAAGAGAAAAACTGACAGAAATTATGTTTGAGAAATACAACATCCCTGCGTTTTTTCTTGTCAAAAACGCTGTTTTGGCTGCCTTCGCCAATGGTCGAAGTACTGGTATTGTCGTGGATTCAGGAGCAACTCATACCTCTGCTGTTCCAGTTCATGACGGCTACGTTCTAACCCAAGGTAAGGAGAGGCTATACAAGTCCATATCAGTAACGTTTATACATTAGAAAACACAAGTGTAATGTGTTATTAATCTAGCTAAACACTGCTTTAAATGCTAAAACCCTTTTGATGATTTTGCATCTATGCTAGGGAGGGTTGGACGTTATCACCTTTGAGTAGCACGCCTTTAGTGAATAATATGAGTGGTGGGTGTTGCCAAAAGTGATTATGGGACATAGTTGAAACAGTTTAAGAATTAAATTGGTTTTTACTGCTTTAGCCCGGTAACGTGGTAACATATAAATTTGTAACGTTTTTAACTATCTTAAGGCTGATTCAATTACTAAATATCGTTTTAAATCCCATCTACACTTTGGAGGGTTTGACTAACAGCAAAAAGTAGGTCGTTAGATATGCGGTAGAGTTCGGGATGGTGCCAAAGAGTTAATAGCATAAACGGTGAACAAGCTGGAAAAAATGTATTAGTTTTTGAATTGTATAACCTAGTAACGTTTATAGCGTGGTAATATGTAACGTTGCAACGTTTTTAACCTGCCTATAGGTGATTGAATTAATAAGCAATGTTTTGGGCCCTATTTAAATTAGTATCCGCGTTCGTTTATTTAAATAGCGGTCATAGGGCTCAAAAATAAACGCTAAATCACGCCACTTTTAGGATCATAAAAAAGGGTAAAGAAAGAGTCACTTGATGAATTAACCTAACGGCAAAAGGTACAAAGGAACATGGAAATCTATTTCTACGGCCTTTGACGGGCTGTTGACTACAGTAGTAGCTGTGGTCTCCAAAGCAGGGAAGGGCTTAACTTTATCTGCAACTATTGGTGCATTTTTAGGCTTTAGTATGGGCTAGAGTTGATGATATTGTAAAGGTGACAACATTGTAAAGGGTGGAACAGCCAAAGCAATATATTAGTTTTTTTTAATAATCGAACCGAGTAACGGTAACGTTTTTAACTTAACCTAACGTTTAGCTACTAAAAATTGGTTTACGTTCAATCTAAGAAAGGCTAACAGAGTAAAACTATCAAGAAGAAAGAGAAGTTTGGCAGCTTTAAACAAAAGGGTTAAATTTAAATTTTTCAAGTCTTGCAGTAGATAGTCTACGTGTCAATAGACAGTTTATGAATATGTTTTTAAGCCAAATCTCTAAGCTTTAGTCAACTATTTCGAGTTGATGTAGACTATATGAGTTCTTCAAAAATGACCTTTTGTCTTTTTTCTTAACGAAGATTGGCTTTTCAAGGCTTTTTCTATTTTGCAGTCGAAGTTTTGATATTCGATTTCTGACTTTAGATTTGAAGCAGAAGGAAGTTTGATGCGCCAGCAGATCAGCCGGGAAAATATTGCTTACAATAGAAATAACTAAGACACAAATATAATAGATATACCATAATAACAAAAGTTCTGCAAAAACAAAAAACAAAAAAACAATCAAATAGATTTCCCGTCAGCTTACTAAATCAAATCAATATGAACAGAAAATTAGATCTTTAAATTTAATAGGATGTTTAAACTTAATGATTATTTTGTGTTTTTTGAAGCTGTGCCCCCCCCCCTCTTCTAGAGACTATTTTGTGCCCATATACACGACAGACATAAAAGACTAAAGAAAAGGCAGTGTAAATCTATTACGCGATTATTATGCTCATCACTGATATAGTAGTAAAAAGACAATTTATTATAAATAAAAAGTTAATTGGCAGAACATCAAAAGCAAAGCTTGCAAGAGCAAGATGTGAAAACAATGACAGTAACAAATAAAAAATAGTAATAAATGGAATAGATTCTACAAAGTGTATTTTTCAACCATTTTGAGATGCACAAATTCAAAGAGGGTGAGGGGTGAACCGTGTACCAAAATAAACACAACCAAATGCATTAAAACATGGCTCAGAACCATAGGACATTTTTTCTCATTTCTTATCTGATTTGTTTACTGTCTTAAAAATTAGTAAAATTAAATTCAGCAGCTAAAATATGAAAAGAAAAGTAAATTATAATGTAATCTTACATCACAAATAGTGTATCTAAATCTCTTGTAAGTAGTCCAGTGACATTGAAAACTTACTTTAAAACTTTACTTTAGAAACTTACTTTAATTATATTTTTATCGGCTAGACATCTAAAAAGAAACGGGGGTCAAAGATTACTCAACCCAGGTAAATTAGTGATTTCATAGATTCGTAGTCAAGTAAACACCACTTTCTGTCCACTAAACGTCTCTGCTCATTTTTGCCAGTTTACAGTGGCCCAAAGAGGAAAAGCTGCCTTAGCTGAGTGGTTGGCATAATATGTTTGCAATTCTATATCCTACGGGACGGTGGTTCTAGGTGAGATGGAGAAACTCCGGATTCTGCTCTAAACAAGTAAACAAAGAAAAAGTCTTGTGGGATTTATGCTTCACTTCTATATTTCTTCTTCTTATTAAGGTAAGAGGGCCATAAAGGGCGAGAGAAGGTTCTGTGCTTTTGATCGGGGTAAATGTTGGAGGGCAATGAGGGGCTGGGAGTATACATTGAAAGCGTGGGTTACGACGCAGATTATCTCTGAAATTGGTACAAAGGTGGCGGAATTCCTTGAGGAGGAGAATGTAAGGCACTTTGCCCTGACCGTATGTAATTCTCAGGGCTCTCTTCTGGATAATTTCTAGCCTATCGGACTGATCCACCGTAAGACCAAAATGCCACACCGGGTAAACATACTCAAGCTGTGGGCGAATAAAAGATATATAAAGGCGAAGGATATGTGCTTTTGGGCATGAAAATTTAGCAAATAGCTTAAGGAGAGACAGAGATGCACTAGCCTGTTTAACAATAGATCAAATGTGGGCCTCCCATGTCAAATCGCTAGTCAGTGTGACCCCTAGAAGTTTAGTTTTGTTGTAATTATTTCATTAGGTTTTGGGGTTGTAAATGATGGCTTTGATTTAAGAAAATTAAAGTTCATAATATTAAATTTATGGGAATTCACTTTCATTTTTGACTGGGCTGCTTCACTTGCAACATCTTCGAGGATTTCCATTGCACTGCTATTAATATTTCTTCTGCACTTTTCGAGCAATGACATGTCATCCACAAACTTCCAACGATCGACTGATTCATTAGCAAGATTTTCAATCGTTACCAAAAATAGTGAAGGACCTAAAAGCGTACCCAGTGGAACTCCGCAAGAAATAGGGAGTGAACCAGAATAAACAATTTTGTACTTAACAACTTGACTCCTATTTGACAGAAAAGATGCAATAATATTGACTAGAAAAGGAGTACATTAAATTCATTCAGCAATTTTCAACTAAAACATTATGGCTAACCACATCAAAAGCCTTTTGGAGGTCAATTAAAAGGAGATTCAGCCTGGTAATGTGTCGTTGATAGGCCTTTCATGTTTCCGAATTGTTGTTCATCAATAAGTTCAAGGATCGTCTTTTTAAGCGAATTTGCTGCAAAGCTCTCATACAGTTTAGAGAATATTGGTGTTGAGGTAATCGGTCGGACTCCATAAAAATCCAAACTAACACCTTTCTTTTGTATGGGTGTAATGTATCCTTTTTTCCAGCACGTAGGGAATGAACCCCTTCTAGTCATTGTGTTAGAAATATTTGATAAAGGTTTTGATAACTTATCAGGACATGCTTTCCACTAAATTAACTGGAATACCAAGGGGAAATATTAAAGTTCTCTTTAGTTTATGTATTTTCGCCTGAACATCAACAGGCTGTACCACAGGGGTATCCTGATCTGGTGCTGGGGGGGCACGGAATATTACATGAGAGAGCAGGAAGGGTTTGTACAATAGCGGCAAGGTGTTTATTTAGTGAATTTGTTTAGTAAAAGGTCCAGCTTACTACTATTTTGAGCTTTGACAGTCCTCGTTTCTTACCCGTGCTTGAGTGCGAAACGTGCTGGATGTTATCTTTTTGAGGTAGAATATCGATCGTTCATTCTTTGGCATTGTATGTGCGTCTTTTCTTAACTTGGATTCCCCTCTCCGAAATGAAGTGTTTCTCCAAAATCAATTCATGCTTAGGTGCGGAAATGCAACCCCTATTTCATCATCTTGTTCTCCCGCATAACACAGGCTGCGTTCTATGTACGAAGGCGAGGCCATTTTTTTTCTAAATAGGCGAGGCGATTTTTTCTCCCTGAGCATAATCCAGGCTTTGGCTCCGTTTCTGACAGTTTCATCCGTCTAATGTAGAGGTTGAGATTTTAAGTGAGTTGTGAACTTTCGGGTTCGATTGAGATTTTATTCCGGTGTCCGAATACCGCTTTCCCGGATACTGTAGAATTTATATGGTGTGTACAATTGACAAATCTCGCACGAAAGCTGCGTTTTAACTGACGTTTGGCAACTGCTTAGAAAGAGAGAGAGAGAGAGAGAGAGACAAAGAAAGAAAAAGAGAGAGAGAGGAAAAAAGAGAAAGATGCGATATTCTGATCCAATAATTGTACATCCTTCTTAGAGCTTTGAGAAAGTTGGCATTTTGTGCAAATACCTTCAACGTTTATGGTGAAGGTAATAATTTCAACGGTCATAGCATAAAAGCCATTGAGTTTACCATGCTATTGCAGATTAGGATGATGCATCAAATACTCGGAGCACTAGGATAGAACAGTACTTCTGACGATCGCTTCGTAAATTCTAATTTTCGTTGTGAGGTCTATGCTTCGACACTTCCATAGTGATTTATTGAGCTGAGAACAACGGGCTGAGGCTAGGCGAATACGTCTTTCAGTTTCTAGATCAGATCCCCCTTCCTAATCCGTAAGGGAGATGAGGTATACAAATTCTCTAACATGCTCAATGCTGTTGCCGGCTAGGGATATAGAACGGGGACTCTGGGAATGGCAAACATCACATTGGCCTTTGTTGGGTTAATTCTTAATATGACCTTTGCAGAGTAGTATGCAACTTTGTCCATTATCATTTGGGCTTTCATTGGGTCATCCCTCTCTTCCCATAAAAGGTATCCCCCATTCCTCCCCATAACAAAAGAAATCCCTGTTATCCCTAAACACAACTTATTTTAATTTTTACAGGCATTGTCAAATCCCCGTTAGGGGGTAATTTTTTAACACATCAATGCCGTCAGTTTTTAGAAGAATCTGGTACTGACCTGACACCTATGTATGCAATTGGATCCAAAGAAGCCGTCAATGAAAATGACCCGCCGAAATTTACGAAAAAGGTCAACCTACCGGAAGTAACCAAATCCTGGAATGACTATATGGTGAAGGTAGGACTGTTTTCTTCTGTTTTTTGTTTATTATTTCTTGAAAGGTAATGAGAATACTATTCTTTATGTTTTATTTATTTTTGTAATTTACTTGACCCGAAAAGGCTACCGGACATATAAATAAATTATATAAAATTAGCCTACATGGAAAAAAAAAATTCATAATGGAACCTCGGACAGAAGAAACAAAAAATGAGAAAAAAGAATTAAAAAATAACCGAGAACACGAGGGTTATTTCAGCCATCGAAAAGACGAAAGCAGATATTTCGGCAAGGACCTCTGCCAATCTGTCTTCCGTGTTACAAGAAAAAAGAAAAAAAAACGTAGCCTTTCGACGTCAACTCTAACAGAGCAAAACACTAACACTCACTGTGGTCTTGAAATGTATTTAAGGATGAAACCCTGTTAAAATTTATGTCTGATTGCGTTTCAGCCTTTCACTCTTCATTATCATTCGATTTGCCATTCCGAATATTTGCCAACTTGAGTGTAACATTAACTAGAAGAAATTTTTTTTTTCTCAAATGAAAGTAAAGAGCGCAGGGAGGGATGTGATAGCTTTTGAAATCGTTTACCGTAATAGGCTTCACAATAGACTTCAGTACCGTAAATTTAGATAAATATACCTTAAAAGGCTTCAGTAAATGCATTATGTATGATAAACATAAGGGGTCGACTGGCAATTACTATAAGGTGAAAGCAATGGTTTCTAAATAAGGATGAGAGTTTTACCATTTGTCGCTAGTGTTATTTTTATTTTTGTACCGTAATTGACCCGTAAAGGTTTCAAAAAAAGTATCATGCAGAGTAGCCACTAGGGTAAAGGCACATGCGTAGAGTTTTATGGAGGAGCAATAGATCTTTTTATTTTTTGGATTGCGGGTGGGAGTTTGTAACAATAAAAAAATTGTATTTGATTATTTTGGCAAGAAGTGCTGGGAAAAATTTAGGATATCGCCCCTCCTGATTTTTCCCATATTTTTTATATATATGTGTGTTTCTTTAGACGACGTTCTTATAGTCTGACCATAAAAGTGACACTACCAGTCGGTTCAGCGGCATTTTTGTTTTACCCATTTCAAGACTGTTTTGCGCTATTAAAACTCCATTTGAATTTTTGCGACGTTTTATGACGTGTTCAACCGATGTTCTTATGATCTCAGGATAAAAATGAGAAGACCAGTGGGTTCAGCAGTATTTGTTACCCGTTTCGAGACTTTTTTAAACTATTAAAACCCCATTTGAATTTTTGGGTCGTTTAAACAACGAACGTTCTTATGATCTGAGGATAAAAGTGGGACGACCAGTGGGTTCAGCAGCATTTTTTAAGCATTTCAAGACTTTCTTGAGATATTAAAACCCCATTTGAAAATTAATGACGTTATACGACGTTTTGGTGACGTTCTAGTAATAGAATGTTTTGTCTCCAGCTCGAGGATTGTTCAGCGAAGTCGAAAGTATATGTCCAACAACTTTCATGATTTCTTGAAAAAATGCACAATTCTTTTGATTTTTAAAGCTTAGCTGCTCCACTATCAACACTAATGAAGACAAACATTTGAGGTAATTTCTACTAAGGAAGAAGGTTGAAACGGACGACTCCCCTATGAAGTTACCAATGCTGTCCTGCACATCATTACGGGTGGAAGGATCTCCTCCTCCCACGAGGGGAGGAAAGCACGGATCTAAGTTTAAGTAAGTGAAAACCAACGGATGGCTTAGCTTCAATAACCAGGCACTCTAAACCGATATTTCTTTTCCTACAGAAATAATTGCAAGTACAGCGTTACACTTCGTCACAAGATGTAAATTATGGGTCTGTAGGAGGAAACGTAAAAGATATCTCGTGAATGTAAATAGCAATACAATTGGTTCCGTGTTTCCATTGAAATATCCCATCCAACTGTAATATATATTTTACTTTCTTGGTTTTCTATGGAGTAAATTTAACTCTTAACATATAAATCATACAGTTCTGAAAGTTCTCTGGGCCTGTAACTGTATAGTTTTCCCAAGAACAAAGCGAGAAAAGGCACTAGAAATAAAGAAGAAGGTAAAGGCCTGAAAGTATTCTAATCCTTAATTATCTGTTTTTTTTTATAGGAAATACTCATTAATCTGTGTTTTCTATACTAATGAATGGACTTTACTTTTTACTTTAGGAAGTAGTACAAGACTTTCAAGCGACGGTTTTACAAGTTTCTGATCAGCCTTATGACGAAGAACAGGCTTCTACTATGCCATCTATTCAATATGAATTTCCTACCGGTTATCATCAGGTAATTTAACTATTGTATTTTGTCTGTCTTTACTTTCCTCAGTCCCATCCCCTCTCTGGATGCGATAATGCCCTGGGTTTGATCCCACAAAAAGTTCAAGTTCAGGCCCTGGGGAGTGCCTGAACAATTGCCTGGGGAATGTTCTTCGGATTAACTCTTGGGGGGGGGGGGGCGTCGATTTTGCTTGCGCAAGTGTGATCTAGAACCATGTCAAGTTCCTTAATTCTGAACCAGCAGAATAAAATTTGGGAACCGTAATTTTAGTTTATTCTCGTTTCCGATTACGCTTTTCCCTTTCATCATAACGGGTGTTTTGTTCAATTTTAGATATTTGGTATTTTTCTCTGGCGAAAGACTCTTTAAATGCTTTATGTGTCCATCCTGCGAGAATCCTATTTTAATTTTTGTTTTCGGCAGTGCTAGTTTGTCAAAATTCTACGGATAATACCATGAACTGTTTTGTTTCATCTGTTAGTATATTTTCTGTGCATATGCTGTTTATATATTGTTTTTCTTTAGTACTTCATATATTTCTATACTGTAAACTGTTTTGAACGTCAAAGAAAAATGTGAGCAAGTAGCAAGCGATGTAAATCGATGTTCTGATGTTAAATTCGAGACTAGCTATCATCCTGAAGCCAGATTACTTACTCAATTTATCGAAAACCAATTTTGCATTCGTTAAACTTTCGTCTTTAAAAATGTTTGAAAGTAAAGATCACCGTCCTCTAACCCGGGAATAATTTTGTCATGATTTTACGCAGGAAACGGTGATATTCTTTCTATTTTGTGATAATCACACTTTCTTTGAATTGTGCCCTAACCGAGGGGTTAGCATGGCTAAATTTGAAATCTGTTCTCCATGAGGACATGGGTTGTCCGTGACAACCATGGTTGTCATGGTTGTCGTGACAACCATGGGTTGTCAGTTGTCCGTGAGGACAGGGGTCTGAGGCCTGGTGTCGCTCGTTATTTAGTTTGGAACGGGGATCATTGGTGTGACTCTGTAAGCTCAGACAAAGTTGACCTAACTCCAAATAGGTACCTGGAGAAATATGGGGAAGGTAAACTGAAGGAAGGGCGTGTGATAGCACAGGATGGATGGCCTCCAATCCCCAGTGTACTTCCTGGCTGAAGGGTCGTGAAACGAAGATCAGCAGCGCCCGTAGGGGCTGTAAAGCTCAGTGCCGTGTTCTTTACCAGTACTTTATTTTGCTAAATTGTTTTGGTAGTTTTGACGATATTTCAAAACTATGCCTAACTTGGTCAATTTTAATTTCAATGATAAATTCATTGATTCAAGTTACAGAAGAACATATTAGAGGATACAATTGTAAAAAAAAAAAAACTGAACCAATAATAGAGATCAAGCTATTATAGGTTACAAAAAGCATGTAGATATAAAAATAGCTTCGAAATGATCGATTAAACACATCTCAATGATTTTTCAGTACCTCACTCGCGGTGACCAAGAAAAGGAGTCACTTAACTGATTACCATGTTAAAAATTGATTCTTTTAGCTCAAGCCGGGGGAGAGGGACTAAAATTTGTCTAAATGGTGTTTTTGGCTTTGGTAGTTCTAATAGTGCAACTTTCAGTTCGGTCTCTCTCAGTGTTAAAGGAATCTCAGGCTATTTTTCAAAGTTCCTATAAACTTCCAAACGAAGTGACTCGCTTTTACTTTTTTTTAAACAGTGTTAGAGATTAAGATTATAAATAATTTGAAGTAGTAAGAGTATTGAAACTGAAATCTTGTGTGTCCTGTGGGAGCGTAGTGGGTTTGACCTCAACTTGATAACATGGAACCCAGAGGGTCCCGTAGAAACACAAGGGTCCCGTAACTTGGCTGTAGCAACACATGTCAGGGCCAACGTGAGCACCTTAGTAGTCAAGAAGCGTCGTTAATCTGATATAATGCAAGGAAGTCTGATTTTTGAATTGTTTGCGCAAAACTTACGCAACCACATATGTTTTTAAAAAATAGGGAAAAGTCGGGACTTTTTTACAAAAAAAAAAAAATTCAATTTGAATTTAAGCGGTTTTCACATCTGGAGGGAGTCGATTCTTAAAAAAAAAGAGAATGATTAAAAAACAGCAACTAAAGACATGTTATACCAAACAGCCTAAGAAGGTGTAGTTGTCCTTTTGAATCAATTGATCTACATGTTTGAATTTCTACGAATGAAAGCGTTCTCAAATTTGATGAATTAGTTTTTTTGTTGCTTTTTACGGTTTAACGTGGTAATGCTGGCAAAGATAATATCTTAAACCACATTGGCCTGCCATAATATCAGAAAAGGAAACGATCAAAAATGGGGTTTTTAAGGCAAACGAGAATACTGAATAAACAAACAAAGCGAATATTTCGAGAGGACAACTGCCTCTCTTCTCAGCGCGAAACGAAATAATGTATTCAAGGAAAGTGCCGAAGAAAAAACAAACATGGAAAGTCAATGTGAAAAGAATAAAAAAACCAAAAACTTAAAAATGAATAAAATTCAAGAAAAGCCCAAAACCATAAGAATTAAAACCAAATACCTAATAACCATAAAAGCGAGTCATTCGTTTATATCCGCGATTTGCACAAAATCCAGAAAATTATGGACTGCCATCGACGGATGCTAGCAAACAACTGAGAAATAAAAGAAAAGAAAACAATTCATTCACTCAAAAACAAAAACGAACCAGCAATTAAATAAGTTGGGGAACAATATCATCTGATTTCAGATTTTAATTATTGCATTTCTTGCAGACACCCTTTGAGACCTAATGGGTTGTTTACGTGATTGATTATATGA
>JAQQPU010000408.1:54163-74233 GCA_029168905.1 Artemia sp. Kazakhstan ARC1039 | reverse complement strand
AGGGGCTGTCCCCTCCTCAACGCCTCGTTCTTTACGCTAAAGTTTGTCTCTGTCTCACAACTTTATTTTTTAAAACAATAAAAACTTTAGCATAAAGAGCGAGGCGTTGAGGAGGGGACAGCCCCTTTCATATACGGAATAATTTCTGTTAGTTTTAAATTTTAATGTTGCTCCTTACTTTCAGTTACAAAATTTTCTTTTTTTTTTAGTTAATGGCCTAAATAAATTACGTGTCTATACTGTAAGCATAACAATCCAGCCATAGTTACTTTCTAAAACGAAACAAAAGAGGACTAAATGTAGCTTGGACTTGGTTCGTTTTACACCATCTAAGAACCTAAGAAATAAATACAAGAATCGTTTCCTTCCAATCCCGTACAGGCCCATGGACCCCTCACAAAATATCCTTCCTCTGGAGAAAAATAGATTTTTGTAAAATTTAGGACAGTTCTGCAGCAAGACCTGCTATAGAAACAATGGCCACACACCAATTCCTTGTACAAAAATATCTTAAAGAATGCCCTTTAATCATCAACTAAATGAATTCATTCTTCATTGAAAGATTCTAATATATGGACCAACGAATCATTAGTGAAGCTGTCAAAATGCCATACTTCAGACTCCCTGGATGTATCAACGAAGATAAAACTTTGAGATGGTAAATCACAGGGTTTTTGTGTTAGTTGCATTTAGGCTCCAGGCTTCTCCTTACTCACAGACCGTTTTCTCTTGATTCTCGTTCTCCCTTCACATGGAGAATTGCCTCTTGATTCTCGTTCTCCCTTCACACAGAGCAATGTCTCTTGAATCGCGTTCTCCTGTCACACAGAGCATTGTGTCTAGAAACAAGATAAGGAGCCAAACAGACTAAAATCTTTGGTAGTATTAGGCTAGAAACCCCATGGAAATCCCCAAATGAAAGGATTTGCCCCTATAAGATCTCAAAACTCTTCATTTTAGAGGAACCTCCTAAACTGGAATGGAAATACTGTTCCTAGAAGTAGGAGGAATGAGAGCCTTAAGAGAATGAGGACTCAAGAGCACCTAGGACTTAGCTCGTTATTGCATCGAGCCAAGAGTGCTTTCAAGCATACCTTGCCCGCTTTAAATTAGCTTCCCCGGATGTAATCTGCAAAAGATAACAACAAATACTTAGGAAGCAACTTGTCAACTGAAAATCTATAGGAAACTAGGCGAATAACAACACTAATCACATTTCACAATTACTGTCCCTTTTTACTGTCGGCACATAATTTCACATTTTGTTTTCCATTTTTGAAAAGATTGAATTTTTGTTCGAATATGACTTCAATTATCCTGCATTTTCCGGAGTTACTTGTCTGACAGCTAATCAAGACCGTTTCCTCAAGTAGTAATCCTACTAACCTCTCATGTCATTTACGTCTCGTGAAACGCTAAGGGTAAGTAATCGGGCTTGTCATATAAGTAATCTTGGAATATTCAAACGTACTAGAGTTGAGTATTTAAAAATAAATCCTTATCGTTTTTTTAACAAGGTTTTGTTTGAACAACATTGTTCAATCAAGTATTGTAAATACGAGCAAAAAAAGCATATGACGAGAAAACATATTCACTGATCAGCAATTCATGGGCAACTTTAATGACATGGTACTAAAACTACATCCGCAGAAAATAACATAAATATTCAGTAATCAGGTTCAAAAATAATTGTAACTGAGCAGTCGATCAAGTGCTGTAGCAAAAGGCCCCCCTATTTAAATCTTCCAAGAAGCTTAACGTTAGTGAAGGAATTTTCAGTTTGATATGTTGCCAACGTAATCAAACAGTTCGTGGTAACGAACTTACCTAAGTAAGGAATGACCTGGCTCAATAGTAACCAAAACTCTAAAAAACGAAATTTTGATTCCAATAGATGCATAAAAAAATCGGATTTTTAGGCTGATTTCAAATAAATAAGTTTTATCAAGTTTGGTCATACCAATCAAAAGGTACGAACCTGAGAAAATTTTCCTTATTTTCAAAAAAAGGGGGAAACATCCCCTAAAAGTCACAGAATATTAATGAAAACCACAAGCTCCTATTTGCAAAAATATAGAATTTTGTATTTTTTACCAGAAGAAACATCAAGGATGCGTGTTTATTTGTTGTTTTTTTCCAGGGATGATCGTATCGACCCAGTGGTCCTAGAATATCACGAGAGGACTCATTCGAACGGAAATTAAAAGTTCTAGTGCCCTTTTTAAGTGACCAAAAAAATTGGAGGGCAACTAGGCCCCCTCCCACACTCATTTTTTTCCAAAGCCACCCGATCAAAATTTTGAGATAGCCATTTTGTTCAGCATCGTCGAAATATCTCATAGCCATACCTTTGAGGATGACTTAATCCCCCACAGTTCCCGGGGGAATGAGTGCAAGTTATGAACTTTGCATATAGCATTTGTTGCCCATTGTTTGCATATAGCATTTGTTATTGGGAAGTATAGCGACGTTTACAGGAGGGAATTTTTTCTGACGAGGGAGGGGGCCAGGGGAGTGAGGTTACGTGGAAAGATCTGTCCGCGTAGGAATATTTTATTGGGGGACAATTTCCTATGAAGGGGTGCCGGATTTCCTAGCATTATTTAAAAAACGATCAGAAATCAAATAAAAAAAAAACAAGTTTTTTCAACTAAAAGTAAGGAGCAACATTAAAACTTAAACGAACAGAAATTATTACGTATATGAGGGGGTTGCCCCCTAGTCAATACCTTGCTCTTTACGCTAAAGTTTTTTTTTAGTACTTTCAAAAGAGCTATTTATTCTAATTAAACGGCCTTTGTGATTCAGGGGTCATTCTTAAAGAATTGGGACAAAATTCAAACTTTAGCGTAAAGAGCGAGGTATTGACTAGGGGGTGGGCCCCCTCATATACGTAATAATTTCTGTTCGTTTTAATGTTGCTTCTTACTTTCAGTAAAAAAAACTTGTTTTTTTTATTTAATTGACTTGATGAAATGTATGGGGACCAAGGGCATTTCACTTTTTAAGACTAACCTCTGTGACTTGATCTAAATTTCAGCAATTTAATTCGAATCCTAGGCCAATTTAAAGATCGGTATTTAATAATTATAGAGTATTTTCTAAAACAAATGCATCAGGAATTCAATCAGTTAAGGCAATTTAATTTTAATTATGACGACTGGTCATTGGAACCATCATTTTTTTTAACACAAGGTTAAGAAAAACAAAATGTGTTTATTTAAGAGATGTTTTGGAGAAAATTCCAGAAGTTGAAAATATCCAGCTTTTCCTTCAGAAATAATCGGTAACAAGAACACTTCTGATATCTAATTACTGCCAAAACTTGGTCTTTTAAAAGATTTACTTTTTACAAGCAGCTATGTCTTAAGACCCTTTCGGGATGAGACCGAGCTAATACTGGAATTTAGCTACCGCCAATTTGAGTTGACTTTTCTGATTGACTGAAAAATTCTGATTAGTTCAAAGTAGCACCAAATTTCGGTACTGCAAATTTCATTATGAACAGGCATTTAATAAGAGTACAAATGAAAAAAAGATTAACCCCGGCCCCCACAGATTTTTTTCTTGCGTCCTCTTTCCCTGTTTGTTTTTTCTTTTTTTCACTGAAAATAAAATAACAAACTCAAATTAAAAATGCGACAAAAACAAACAAATTAAAAAGGCGATGCATATAAATTCTAGATTAAAAAAAAAGTAATTTGTCACATAAACAAATTTCAGCTTTTTTTTACTAGATCACAATCATCGATTACTACCACAAGTCGGTCTTTGGTTTTATCAATATTTTTGAAGGATGTATTACCAGGGCTTAGAGGGAAACCAAGCGGTACTTCCACTATTCGATGTTCCTTATTTTTATTCCAATTTTCCCTAATTTTTTAAGGTCTAATTTCTCAGTATTTACCTCCTTAGAAAAAAAAATATGTTTTGCCCCAGACTTCAAAGCAAAGCGCAACATCAAAATGTTACTTCTTACTTTAGATAATGAGAACACACTGTTGTTTTTTTGGGGTTTAGGGGGGGAGGGAAGGTACATAGGTTATGTTACGTATTGAATATATGGTATGCTTTACCCCCCTAATGTGCAAATATATAGCCCAAATTTGTTTCTAAACTATTATATATTCATCCTATTTTATTTTATTTCATTAGAATTAACCAAACTTGACTTCTTTAGCAGTATATAAAAGAGTACGCTTTATTGTAAAAGAAAACTACCGTTTTATCTCCAGGAACATCTTTTGGAAAAAGCATTTAATGATATAGGCTATTTATTTTCTTCCTAACTGATTTCTGTCTCAGTCTTGAAGTAACCTTAACCACTAATAAACCTAACAGACTTGGTGCATTACCTTATTTAAGACGGCATTGTCCAATAATCAATTGTTTACTATGTCAGTTTGATTGAATATTAAGAAAGTATTATCCAATAAGAAACAATTTGCCCAAATTAGAACACAGAGACCAGATTTATCACTTCAAGCAAGGTTGTTGGCTGTGGAGGCACTGGTGCCTATCAACCTGAGCTTCAGGCTATGAGTTTACCCCTTCTGTAATGTTGATCTTGCATATTAGCAAGATTAACACAGGTCATTCTTAATTTTTGGATACTTCGTTCGGAAAAACCACATTTTCCTTGTATATCCCTAAAAAGCTTTACTTTAACCTAGATTCCCCTAAATCCCTAGATAAAAATCAATGCCCTAAAAGAAGTAATTTATTCTAAAAGAAATAGAAATTCCTTCTAATGAAAGCCCAGGAACCAAGTAAAATCTGGAAACTCAGTTTTTCCAGCGGATTCCTGCAGAAAGCTAACCAAAGGCCATCAACAGATAAAATCTAGCTAATACTTTTTTTCTCATATAGCTACGCAGATATCCTCTAGATTGAGGATATCACCCAGTACGGAGATATCCTCATACGGAGGATATCGCTGAGAGTAAGTAAAGTAAGTAAGAAAGTAAGAAAGTAAAGTGAAAGTAAAGAGAAAGTGATTTTAAGGTAGAGAAAGATCACGGTTGCGTTTCTTACGAAGATTAACACGAATGTGAGCACCCCCCCCCCTAAAAATGTATGCTTTCAATTCAGTTAACCTTTTGTGTTAAAGCTACTCACCTGGCATGGGCGCCCATAAGGGGGGGGGGGGTACCAGCCCCCTCATGGCTGAATGATACTGCCTTTTTTATATTTTTGTTTTGAGATTTCTATTATATAGCATTAAAAGTATCAATTAAACCAGGTAAGCCCCATCCCCTGGAATTCAGCCTATTGTTGGTGAAATACCTTTGGAACTTAATGACTCGGTAAAGGACTTTCCCGAGTCGATATCCGATTCGATATCGTCATATCGAATACGGAGAAACTCCGAATACGGAGCACACGATAAGTCATTGAGTACGAAGCATGGGAAAAACACAAGTATTAACAAAATTAAAAGGAAGAAAGCCAAGGGGCTCATATGAAGCTAGTTTGAGGAAAACGTAAACATGGAAAAATTTATTAGGCATAATTTAATGCCATCTATCGAATAAACAATCTGTTGAGAGGCCAGGTCTGCAAAACAAACACCGCAAAAAATTTGAAGCCGATTTTTATTGCTGTTTTCATTTTAATATGGTTTCCATTAGTCTGGCGAGAGCAGTTGCAAAATTTGTTGGTATTTGCTTCCACACTTGACTCTGAAGAAAATTCTTGAGCATATTTGAAATGCATAAATCAAAATACATAATTTAGAGCCATACTAAGATGGTTTATAAAAAATAGCTCGCTTTCATGTAAAAATAATGATTTTTTAAAGATTAAATAGCCCTACTAATATTTTTTAGGGAATAATAAAAAATATATCAATGCTTTATAGTTTGCATTAACTAATAATTGTGATCCACTTACTATCTTGAATATTTTCTAAACACTATTAAAGTACATAAAATAGAGCAGAAGTGTGCACTATCTGTGTAAGCTCAAAGACCAGATAGAAACCTAACAACATATGCAAAAAAAAAAAAAAAAAAAAAAAAAAAAAAAAAAAAAAAAAAAAAAAACCGCCGCATAAAGACTTATAATAACAAGCATGCTATAAATATATATTGCAAACCCCAACCTAACAAAACTGGTAGGTACTAGACCTACATTTAACAAAAGAGATACTTCTTTATTGGAAAGCAAGATGTTTTAATTAGTGTGTGTTGACATACGAGACAGCAATGTGTATAAAAATTTTCAAAATTACTCTCTCATAGATTCTTCGGTAGGTTCAGCAGGGGCAGACTGGGTTTGGTTCGGTCGGTCAAGATCAGACATCTTCTTTGTTCCTGAGACTATATCATCAATCCTTAGAAGAAGAATTGCAGTCTGAAAATAATTACAAAATATTTGATTTATACTTATACATACATGAAGGGGGGTCGGGATTCCCTTCACCCTAAAAGTCAGCCTTTATTATCATTTTTCATAATGAATCTGGACTGTGGGAATGAACTTTTTTTTTGTCACAGCAGTACTATTCTTGTATTATAGCACATATTGTAGCTCTTGAACATATAATGGCAACTGCTGGCTATTTTTTTATACGAAATAAAGTTGATAGTTCATAGATTTTTGTTCGGGAGGGGGGGGGGGGGGGGGGTTTTTTTTAACACCCCCCCCCCCCCCCCCAAAAAAAATTGAAAAAAAGAAAAATTTTTTTATAAGCATTTTTGTGGGTTTTTTATGAAAAAAATTTTTTTTTTTGGGGGGGGGGGGGTTAAAACCCAGCAATCTTCCCTTTGATACGACCGTGGTCATCAATACACTTTATTTACTATCATTACTTTTCACCAAGCCTTTTAATTTGGTATTTACATAAGAGATATAAAAACAAGATAAAGCATTCAACTTTTCTTTTAGAACTATCACTCCTTATAAGTATTTTTTCTGCATCATTGTGAATAATAGCTCCGCTGCCAAAGATGTAGTTTTTGTGAAAAATTACATCCTAGTTTAATTCCATCATGTTCGACTCTTAAAAAATCACTAAAATTTTCAATTTCGAACCGAATGAGCACTTTGTTTTCTTGGCAAGAGGATATGAATAAATACAAAAAAAAGTTTTCCAATGTTAGTAGATTGATCTCGCATTATTGAATAGTACCATTGGACCGAGCTTTGCTCGGTGAAAAGAAAGACAGTTGTTGTATTAGATTAACGATATATATCAGAAAGAATTGATCGTTGATCTCACACTTATAACATCAAACCTAATATTTGCTCAGTTTTGAGATAATTGTCATAAAAGCGGGCTGTATAATACGTTTCAATTGAATTAAAAAAAAAAAATCCGCCTGGTAGAGAAAAAACAACAACAGAAACAAACGTGAAAAATCACGTCTCTAGCTGAGGGTAAAATTCGACTTTCAAAAAATTTTCGTGACTTGTTCATAGAAAGAAATTTGAAGATACTTTTTTTTCTTTGGCAAGTGGCAAACAAACAATGATCCAAACAAACACCAACTCCTTGAAAAATGTCTAAGAGGGGAGGAAATTTCCTTATTACCTTCAGAAAGTACCAAGAAAGTACAAAGGTTTGAAAATGGTGTTTTTTTTTCAGAAAACAATAATTTTCTCCAGATTTTACAAATTTATTTAATGCATTTAATTTTTCTTAAATAGTATATGAAAGGTATATAATTTACTAGCGTTGGGCGATAATTTGATTACACGATGTATCGATATATCGATTTCAATATTTCTGATCAATTTTTTGCTCATATTAACTTTAGGTTTTGACAAAATTCGTTGACAAAATTTGTAATTAAAGAGAATTTTGCACAACTTTTTCCCGAATTTTGAATAAATACAAAAAAAAATTATATTACATGAACGAATATTACAAAAACCATGATTTGGAATTACTTGGGCACAGGGTAAAGAAAAATAAACTGCTGTCTATTTTGGGTTATTCAAATGAGCATTATGTCAATATTTACCCCTGAAAATTGGTTCAGGGTTTCAGTGGTTAAATTAAAAATCGTTTTTATTTCAACTGAAAGTAAGGAGCAACACTAAGACTTGAAAGAACAGAAATTGTTCTGTATATAAGGGGAACATCCCATCCTCAATACCTTACTCTTCACGCCAAAGTTTCTTTATGTATTTTAACAATGCCCTTACTATAATTAGATAGCTCTTGCATGGGCGGATCTAGAGCAAAATCTTGGGGAGAACCAAAGAGACAAGGGTGTCAATGAGAAAAATCTTGGGGAGGGCCAATGTGACAAAGGTGTCAATAAATGACCAAATTGACAAATTTATTCTAAAAAAGAGTAAAAAAAAAAGGATAAGAGGGCACCAGAAAAAAAAACTTCCGAGGGGGGTCCACCCGCCCCCCCCCCCCCATGGATCCGCCAGTGAGCTCTTGTATTTTAGGAGTAGTTCTTAAATAATTGGAATAAAGTTAAAATTAGCGTAAAGAGCGAGATATTGAGGAGGGGGATTTGCCCTCATATACGGCATAATTTCTGTTCGTTTTAAGTTTAATATTGCTCCTTACTTTTTGTTGAAAAATTGCTTTTTTTTTATTTAATTTCTGATTGTTTTTAAACTAATGCCAGAAAGTCCGTCTTTTCGGTCCATGGGAAATCCACCCCCCAGAAAATTCCTCCTTGGAAAGTTTCTTCCTTGTAAGGTCTCCCATCCCCAGACAATTCCATCCCTAATGAAAATTCCCCCAAAAAACCTTCTTGCGGACAATTTCACCAGGAAAATTATTTTTAAACATACTTTTGTTTAAAAAAAAATGTTTTTCCTTTTAATTTCTAATTGTTTTTCACGCGAAATTCCCCCATGGAGAATCTCTTCCACAGAACCCCCCCCCACCCTCCCCCGAAAAAATCCCCTAGACAATCTCAACTCCTTTGGAAATTTCCCCGCAATATCTCTACGTGTAAAATTGAATTGGCAAAGAGAAAGTAAATCAGATAAAAAGAATTTTGTATAAGAATTCTGCTAAATTCCCCCGTCCCCGTGTATAGTTTCCCTTTGAAAGTTCTTCCCAAGAAACTTCCCTCACCACGGAAAATTCTTCCCTTGAAAATCTCCCCCCCCCCCTGCAGAAAATTCCCCCCGCATAAAATTCAGTCTCCCCCAAAAATGTCTGTTTACTTCCCAATACCAAATACTATATGCAAATACTAGACAAATTTCATAACATAAAACCCTTTTCTCCAGGCACTTTCAGGGTCGCGTCATTCCCAGAGGCATGATACTAGATCTTCGAACTATGATGATCAAAATGTTTATCTCAAAATTTGATCGGATGACTTTGGGAAAGAAGGAACATGGGAGGGAAGGGGGAATCTAGTTGCCTCTCCAATCGTTTAAGTCACGAAATGGGGAACTAGAACTGTAATTTTCGTTATAACGAGCCCTCTTTTATTTTCGTTATAATGACCGTTGGTTCAATACTATCACCCTGGCAAAAAAAAAAAAAAAAAAAAAAAAAAAAGAAACAGAACAAATAAATACCCACCCGTGGTCTTTTTTCTGGCAAAAATTATAAAATTTCACATTTTTGCAGACGGAAGCTAGAAAACCTTACGATATGGTTTTCTAATATGCCGAATCTGAAGGCGTGATTTTTATTAAAATGCATTAACTTTTTAGGGGTGTTCCTGCCCTTTCTAAAAAAAAATCATACGAATTTTTTCAGGCTCGTAGCTTTTGATGGGTACATGAAACTTAATGAATTTTTTATATCTAGAGTCGGCATAAAACGCCCATTCATTTGATGTATCTATTATTATAAAAATTCCGTTTTTAGAGTTTCTGTTGCTATTTGGCCGAGTTGCTCCTTACTTACAGTTTGTTACCACAAACTATTTGATTAACACACAAACAGGCTTGGAATCCACTCGCAGAAAGGTGACAGGTATATATATTAATTTCATGACAACCTCGTATACGTATTTCTTAGACTTATATTTACTACTTCTTAGACCTATATTACAACACTTTCATGACTTGAGTGGATCAGTTTTTCTTGGAGCTAAAGACTCTCCACTGAAAATCTAGAGAGCCTGACAAAAACAGCTGCTGATGAAGCTTGCCTGACATTGACTACTGAAACTCCGTATTGTGATCCACAAACTGGCTTGATTCTGTAGTGGCTGTATCACGGGGACTTTCATGGCACTCGCATCTACTCATAAAGATTTCAGAAAGGCCAATTCCATGTCTCTTGCTATTTTGCTCTCAAATTGGAGAAGATCGTCAGGGGTAGTATATAGTTTCTAGAAACACGGATTGAGGTGTGGCAATTTTGACGAGTGTAATCTGAACAAGGCCTATAAGCCTAGGAGGTATTTAATCTATCCAAGCCTTTTGGAGGTCCTCAGCAACATGTGAGAGCCCACCCTCACTAAACGTAGTTTGAGAATGGGCTATGCCATCTTGTGGATACAGCTATGCATGCTGTGTATCGGCATATGTCAGTATATTGAATAGATTATTTTTCTTCTCTGCTATTTACGAAACAATTTTCTATGTTGGATTTTTTCTGCTGGACGTTCACCGGTATATACAAGAAAAAGCCCAAATAATATCGTTTTCGATATCAATATTTACGTTTCAGTATTCGATATCGATATTTGGTGCCATATATCAATATTAAATGTCGCCCAACAATATAATTTACTAATATACAAATGGTACATAATTACAGGCAATTTAGTTGCGTTTAAGTCTTATAAATTTAACTTGTGACACTCAAACTCAATTTCGGCCCCGATAAAAGAATAAGAAATGTGATATATTTGTCCCTAATTTTTGGAAAAAATTTGAGAAAAATACAACCAAAACATTGGTTGCAAACTGACAAT
Organism: Artemia sp. Kazakhstan ARC1039; assembly: GCA_029168905.1. Lineage (NCBI taxonomy): Eukaryota > Metazoa > Arthropoda > Branchiopoda > Anostraca > Artemiidae > Artemia > Artemia sp. Kazakhstan ARC1039. The sequence goes on along the minus strand of JAQQPU010000408.1, from coordinate 63,377 downwards.
TTGATTATAAATTGATTTTATTAAATTTATATAATCCACAATATTGATTATTCACGATCTAAATGGATAAAAAAAAGATTATTTTTGCCATGTGAATCTACGCTGCTTTCGTAATAGAATAAAAAAGGTCTAAAATGGTGAAATTGATTTCAATTTTTTTTTTCTTATCCAGTCAGATCTTAAAAATCAATTCCTGTGGATTACATAACTTTAAAACGTATTCGTAATCAAATAGTAAATTTATAACCAATATATAACCCTATTGTATAGCTATAAATAAATATAGAAAAATATATATAATCTTACAAGGAGGGCTTAGATTGAAATTCCGAGTAAAGCGATTATTACATTCAGAAAGAACATATAAAAAAGCATGAAGTGGTGTGTTCACCTAATTCATAGGTCAGTAATGGAAAGATCTTCACCTTTATCGGCCCAAATCAAAGGATTTGCACTGAAGTAAATTCTTTTTTTTGTAAAAGGGATAACAAACTTACTTCAACAGCTGTTTTGAAAACTTGAAGCTTGACAGCAAGAGGATCCCAAATTTTCAACTCATTCATATTAACGATTTCACCCGTATCGCCGTTGATACCCATCGATGTTTCGCCATTGGCATGGCGAGCTCTCAGAGCTGTGAGCACCCGAATTACCTGAGCACCACAATTTTGAGCCAATGTGCAAGGAATGATCTCCAAGGCCTGAGCTACAGCACGATAAGGCCATTGCATAACACCTGCTACACTCTTGGACTTTTCTGTCAAAGCCTAAAATAAAACAACGAAAGTAATTAAAGTAACACGGAAACGAAAATAGAACTTTTTTTTCTTCCTGGGCATACTTTACGTCAATTCACGCATGAAAACGGTGTCTTTTCAACTTTTATTTTGATTGTTTCAAAACTAAGAAGTTTTTAGGACAGTAACACATTTCCATCAGTGTTGTCACATTAAGCAGTAAATATATTATAAAATTGTTTTATTTATTCCAAGTAAATTTTACATTCAAATTGAGTAAACTGTCTCTCATTTACATTGAATCAAATAAATGTACATTTGACGCCATATTTCTCGCCAAATTCAAATTAAACATATCACGAGTTAAAATGACATTAAGGAATTTGGCTAAGTATGTTGATGAAGGGCTGATATATCGTGAAAGATGTATTTCTACATAAATATTTTAGTGAAGATTCATATATAAGTACGTTTTTTCTTTTTATTTTATTTGTTGGTTTTGTTATGTTTATGTTCTGTTTTTTTCTATGGCCCGATGGCTTTTTTTTGGAAATACATACATACATACATACACAGAAAACAATTTACAAAAACAATATCAATTTTTAATTGGCTAATTAGGCCAATCACACTGGTATACTCAAGGTGCTAGAATTCAAATTTGACCTAGATAGGTGGATTAGTTTTAGTTGATCAGTCACTGGCCGTTACTGTCTTACGTCTATTGCGTTACAGAATGGCATTGTAAAACAGTTTTTAAATATTGCTCAAGATCTAAAACATATACTCACCTTCATCTTTCACCTTGAATATATGCAAAGAAATAAGTTAACAGTTTATGTACAGAATTTAAAATATATTTGGTAACATTTTACCAAAGGTTTATTTGTCTTTCTACGATCTATCGGAAAGAGCACCAACTAGAGGGAAGGGGGCAATTGCCCCCCGGTTTTGAAGAAAATCTTCCTAGGTATCTTTATTAAAAATATTGAAAATTTTGAAAAATACACTTTCGTTTCTTCATAAAGAAAAACAAAGCATCCTTGTCCCTCCTACAGTCACCCCCCACCCTGTCATTGCAAAATCAAACTGTGTGATCTACAATTTTACGAAAAGTTATAAATACACAAGGCCAGCAAACCTAACTTGTATATTAATCAAAGCCAACCTGAAAGGTTTGTGGACCCAAATTTGACTTGTTTAAAAATAATAATAATACTATCGTTCAAGTGGATCATATTCTAGCTACACTGTGGTCACACATGGCAATGAAAAAGTCAAGATCCTTAGATGTTCTTCGTTTACATCGATGCTCATTTCTAGTAAGCATCATCTTGACAGACATCATTCATCCTGCCAGCAGCATTGTTTGTAGGTGGATCATTTTTGGACAGCCGGCTATGATTGGACAGCTTTTACAGCCTTGCCAGTAGCTCTACAGAAATGAAAAAACTGAAAGAAATATTTATTCCTGAACACTTTTCAATAATACTGTTTTCTTCGTACCTGTTATCACAACAGCAGTAAGAATTAAATAAGACACATTGCATCAAGGTTTTCATAAGATTTTTAAACATACTTGACATATGTATCGTCACTGCTACTCCGAAGGGTTGTATCTTACCTGTTCACTTTTTCCTTAGTAATTTCCAATAATCATTTGCAAATCTGTTCTCATAGGGTTGAACAGCAGGATAAGGTAGATCGTGAGAACCAAAGTATTATTGAACTTGCGTTGCCCTGCTGATCCTCCCTTACAATACAGCTGGGCAAATGAGCTTAGAGAGTTATTTCAGAAGTTTGAAAATGCCACACACAAAATTTAGGCGTAACAATGAGAATATGCGAAAAAGCATAAAAAAAAACTCTAGCTTGAAGCCCACCATACATTACTTTGACTAAAAAAACACACATTGAAACCGTATTCTCCAGCTGTATACTATGGTTTTACAAGTTATGTCGATTTTTTTTTTTTATTTCTTAAAGACCAAATTCTTGCCAAACTTCAATAAAACCAGATTTTCGGTCTTCGGTGAAATCGTGAAAATACGAAAAACGATCTTTCATTTTGAACACGATACAGTCACTTTTGCTTCGGAATTCATAGCAGCACACAATTTGAACCTAGTGGCAGAGGTCACATGATTTCTTTTTAACAAGACGTTCCAATATTCGAATGAGGTACATGTACACGATTTTTCTTCTTCTTTTTCTTTTGGGGGGGGGAGGGGAGTTCTAATAACCAAATATGTTCTGCATTGTTACGACTTAAATTTTGGAAATTTTATTGGGAAAATATTTAAAGCCTTCTCAGATTCCAATCTTTACATTTAAAGCTATTAGAACATGGACACAACTCACCTGCGACAACGCCATCTCTGTTGCTCCTCCTCCAGGGCAAAGTCTTGGCTCCAGTAGAACATTTCTAGCTGAATTCATAGCATCTTGTAGATTCCTTTCAACTTCATTAATCAGATCTTTAGTAGGGCCTCGGAGCAACACAGTACATGCTTTAGGATCCCTGCATTCAGTAATGTAAGCCCAATACTCATCGCCTATCTGCAAGCAGAAGAAAAGAAGCATAAATATCACATATACCCTTCTAAAGTAAAAAAGACTACTAAAGACGCTAACAAAGAAAATACAGGAAACTTCATATCGACACTGTTAAGCATAAAAATGACACCTGACATTTTCACACCTCAGAAAATTGCCAAAAATGTTTTGCTAAGCTCCGTCGAAAAGACGATTAGTAGGGTAATCCAAATCAGAAGGATCATGACGACCAAGATCTTCTTAACGACCAAGAAATCCACGAGGGGCAGGCCCAAAATAACCAATCTATGTCTTTGAAGTATTATTTCCAACCCATAAAGTGTCGGGGGAGGTCTTTTTCAAATTTGAGTTCAATAGTGAGGATTTACAGAATTTGTTGTTGACCATTGGGAATAGTTTGGATTTAGGAGGGAAGGTATTCTTTTGGGGGAAAGTTTAAGTTGGCGGCCAGCCCCTAGTTTTGCCGTATGTGTGGATGTGCGAATGAGAATCTGGTGTGGATGTGCGAGTGTCGGTTAATTGACCGGATGTCAGAGAGGAACGCGTGCGCTACTAAGCAGTTGCGTAAGTTTCTTCGTATAGGGGTTAAACACAGGGAATTATGTTTGAGGGGATAATTTGTTTAGAAGTTGATTTTTAGAAGTTTAGAAGTTGAAGTATAGAAGAGCTTCTTTAGAAGTTGATTTCTATGGTGCTTATCGCTTAAAAATTTTGACTTCTTTTTTTTTGGTTTGTACTATTTGTAGTTGTATTTTGTTCTTCAGACTCTGTTTGCAGTTATATCTTGTGTGTTGCTATGGCCCATGGGCTGATGCGACAAAATTTTATCTTATCATACATTGCTCCGGTGATCCTCCCTTTGAGAGGATCCAAAGGGATCCATGACAAACCGTTTTGTATCAGAATTACGAAGAATACCAAATACAACGTACGGCGGTGCCGAAATGATATGATGAAAAATACCCCACTTCAGCATCTCTTGTTGTTTCTGGTTTGGAACAAATGAACAAAAATAGAAGTTGTATCCAGAATATACATAGTATATACAAAAAAAATACACTGAAAATATACATACCCTCAAAATTTTTTTTTCTGGAAAATTTAAATTTTTTAAAGATAAACTGAATGAGAGGTGCCCAGAGATTCGGAAAATTTTGTATTTTGAAATGGTGGAATGCCTTTTTCCGTACGTTCTTCATTAAAGACACTTATGTACCAACTGAAATAGAATCGAAGTAGAATTTATCTATTCACTATAATGGCTTTGAACTAAAATGAACATTAAAAAAAAAAAAAAAAAAAAAAAAAAAAAAAAAAAAAAAAAAAAAAGAAGAAAAAAAAAAAAAAAATTCAAGGAGGTCTAAAAATAACAGAAAAACTAAAATCAAAGGTAGCAGCTACTATTTAAAGGTCAACACAAACAAGCACCAATGAGCTTTACAGCCGAAAAAAGTGAAAAAGACAATTTTTGTTGTAATAAGAATTAAGTTTCTTGTTAAATATAAACACAGTGTTTTCTCAAGGCCAAATTTACTATTGCCAATTTATCATAGCATTCTCAAACCTTTCGTTAACGCCATGAAAACTAAAGAAGGGAAAACTGAACACTTTTGGTGAAGCTAAAAACTAGTGTTGGCCGATAACTTGATTAAACGATGTATTGACATTTTTACTTTGGATAATCGATATGTCGATTTCGATATTTCTGATACAGTTTTTATCGTTTAGGCTTTCCAAAAGTTCAATAAAAATTGTAATTAAAGCTTATTTTGCACAATTTTTGTAAAACTTTGAGTAATATGAAATCAAACAATAAAAACAAACTTCGATTACTTAAACGAATATCATAGAAATCCGGATTTGAAATTACTCGGGCTTAGGATAAAGAAAGATAATCAACTTTCTAATTGCGGCTATTCAAAATCAGCAACATGTCAATGTTTTCCCCTGATGAGGTTCTGTCTTTCAGTAATTAAATAAAAAAAAGGTATTTTTCTAATGCAAGTAAGTCAGCATTAAGACTTAAAAAGAACATAAATTATTGCATATATGAGAGAGATGCCCCTCATATATGTTTTTTTTCAGTATTTTAAAAAGCTTCTTATTTTAATTAAACGGCCCTTGTATTTCAAGTGTTGTTCTTAAAGAATCTGTACGAAAAGTCAAACTTTAGCGTAAAGAGCGAGGCATTGAGTAGGGTGTACCCCCCTCATATGCAGTTTGATTTGTATTCGCTTTAAGTTTCAATATTGCTCCCTAGTTTCAGTTTATAAAAACTTGTTTTATTATATTTAATTTCTGATCGTTTTCCAATAATGCCGGGAAATCTACCTCTCTCTTCTTTGGAAAGCCCCCCCCTCGAAGATTTCCCAAAGGAAAATTCAGCCTGCTAAAAATTTCCAGTCCCCACAATAAATCCATCCCTGCAAAAAATTTCGCCCAGAAATTTTCTTCTGGAAAATTTCGCCAAAAAAATTCTCTTTAGCCTTCTTTCATTTGAAAGACTTGTTTTTCATTTTATTTCTAATCTCTTACCGGATCATACCGGAAAAACCCCTCAGTGGAAAATTTTTCTTAAAAAATCCGTCCTCCCAATGGGAAAGTTTCTCTCGCAGAAAATTCTCCCATGAAGAATTTCAACGAATTCCCCCATGGAGAATTTCTCCTGCGGAATATCTCTCCCTCTCACGAAAATATCCGCCAGATAGTTTACTTTTCGGAAAATTTCCCTCGGACGATTTGCAAAGAAATATCCCTAGATATAAAATTGAATCAGAAAAGACAAAGTAAGATAATTTTCGTCGAGGAGTTCTGGAAAACTTTCCCGTGTAAAAAAAAGCCAACTTTTTTATGCATATATTGTTCTCAAAATTCCCTTTTTAGAGTTCGGTTACTATTGGGCTGAGTCACTCCTTACTTTCAGGTCATTACCCCCAACTGTTTGATTAACTCACCAGCCTTGGAACTGATCACCTCGTACACATATTTCTGAGACTCATATTACGAGACTTCCACGACATGAATGGATAAGTTTTTCTTGGAACTAAAGCCTCCCTATTGAAAATCTGCAGAACCTTTATAGATTCGGCTGCTGCCGTAGCATACATTACACTGACTACCAAAACTTCGCCATACACTCCCGAAAAAATAGCTCGATTCTATCGTGGCTGAATCACAGGAACTGTCACGGCACTTCCATCTATTGATACAGATTTAGTAGCCAGAAAGGCCAAATGCATATCTCTCTCTATTGTATTCTCAACTTGGAGAAGATCGTCAGTGGAAATATACATTTTCATGTAACGCAGATCAAGAAATGTGGCAATCATGACGGGTGTTATCTGAGCAAGGCCAATAAGCCTAGAAGGCATTTTACACAGCCAAGTCCTTTAGAGGTACTCAGCAATATTTGAAAGTCTACCTTCACTATACGTATATTGAATTTTAGAACAAGCTATGCCAACTTATGGATATACGTATGTATGCTGTGTATCAGCATGTATGAGTCAATAGATTAAATTCATCATTGTTCTTCTTTTCGGCCATTTCCGAAAAAAATTTCTATGTTGGATCTTTTCTGCAGGACGTTCACCGGTAAATAGCAGAGAAAGCTGAAAATAGTCAAGAATTTTTGAATATCGTTTTTGAGATCGATATTCGATATTTGCTCAGATATATCGCTATTGAATATCGCCCAACACTACTAAAAACGACCGTATTAATTCCAAACAATAATATTCTAGGCCAGCTTTTGACCTGGAATTTTTCTAGATCAGCACTCATTTCGAATATTTTACCCTGACTTATTTCAGCTTGTGAGTTTGACTTAGTAACACCAAATACTTTTTATTATACAATTATTGAAAAATTTGCCTTAAAAGTTGAAGAGGTTCTCAGAACTTCCCCAGATATTGGGGTTTTAGTCCTGAGCATAGAAAGTTCAGAATAGTATATACCCTCAAAACTATGTTAGGAACATAAACTATTATTTGTATACTTACTCTTGATGTGGCCTACTAGATTTCCTCCTTCGAGTACCACTTACAGATTTTTTTTAGATATTTCCCTAATTTTTTATTAGGTAATTTAATTTTATTAGGTTCATTAGGTAAACTTAATATTATTATACCTAAATAACTCTACCTTTTCGGTTGACATAGCCATCATGTCCTTGAAACATCTACGCTTTTGAATCACAGGAACAAAAGGAAACCTAAGATGGAGGGCCGTCTTTTAAGAAAAAGTTTTTATTTTTCAAGTATTTGATGTATACATCAGTCATTTCCGAAAAAGTTTTTTTTTCACACAAATAGTAGATTAGGATGGTTTTGCTAAGTTTATAACTAACTAAAAACTAAGTTGATTTTGTGAAGTTAAAAGCCAATTTATGTTTGGGAAAGGGATCCAAATCGTGAAAATCTTAGTTGTCTCCGAAAAAACCTTAGCTCTGACCAAAGACAATAATTTCTCTAAAGCCAGACGATCGAGCGAAATTGCCGTCAATTCAGAGCCACCTGCTTGATTGGAAGCAAAATTCTCTAGTCTGCCCTAGAAAATTCCTAATAAAAACTTTTGATTTCTATCTATCCAAAATTGTCCACATTTTGTTTCAATTCTGATCCGTAACGGAAGCGAAACCGAATATTCATCCACATGAGCACCATTTTTTCGTCAAACGACGAATGTCTTTTTTTGTCCAATTGCCAGGCGACAAAACTCCGATTCCTGTTAGAGCCACAACTTTATTTCAAGACACACACGCACACAATAGGAAAGATTAATTAAATAAATACGCTTTAGATACCTTAAGATAAAATAAATAGAATTATTTAACAAAAAGATTATTAAATCTTTTAATAAATATAATTTTGTTTTTACCTCCTCTTCCCATAAGAATCTCTTCTTATTTTTTTTCACTCAAACATCGTCCATTGCCTCCAAAATTGTTTATGACGTTAGATGACAAAAACATCCTTTTGAAAGCATTAACGAATATTACTTCCGCCAGAAATTTTCTAGAATCAAGTGAGTGATATGACTTCCATGTATATTTTCCCTGGCCCACTTCGCATAGAAAGGGTGGTCGTGCAAACTTGGGTGGGGGTTCACTCTATTGGAAACTGAAAGTTCTAGTTCCCACTTTAAGAATTGAAAGTGATTGGAATAAAGTAAAATGAAGTTTTTCACAAAAAAAAAAAAAAAAAAAAAAAAAAAAAAAAAAAAAAAAAAAAAAAATTGGTGTCAGTTACCCATATATATGATGTAATTACGTGTATATGAAGTAATCACATCCTGCTAATTCTTCGTAGAAATAGCGATTTACTCTTTGCTAGATTGCAGCTATATAAAGAAATTACCTTTTTGACTTCAAAGAGGCCGCAACCAGTTCCAATATCTGACTCCTTTATTTCATCCGGTCTATTAACAATTGTTGCACCACAAGCCCTAGCTAGACGGTTATTATCCGACTTTTTGACACGTCGCATAGCAGTGATACCAGCCTTGAGGAGGTAATGAGAGGCCAAATCTGAGATACCTTTTTCTGTGATGATAAGATCGGGTTTTATTCTAATTATATCGTCACATATTTTCTTGATATATTCTTCTTCGAGTTCAAGAATACGAGTAAAATCCATATCTTGACTAATTTCAATGTTTGTCTAAAAAAAACCAAAGAAACAAAACAAAAAAACAAACAAAAAACTAACAAACAAGTCATCGAAACAGCACAAAAATAACCATAAATGATTCTTCCTAATAATGTTGTTAGTACTTTCCTATTTACTATTTTCTCAGTGACTGTAGCTAACCTAACAGGTACATAATATGAAAACATAACAAAAATTAAAATTTTTCTATATTTGTTTGGAGGGATCTCCATGACCAAATTGATAGCAACAATCACAGAATCTTGCAATCCA
>JAQQPU010000408.1:0-44118 GCA_029168905.1 Artemia sp. Kazakhstan ARC1039 | reverse complement strand
TAAGTATTCTCCCACTGATCACATTTATCATTGTGACAATTGGAGCATAGGTGCCCGCTAGGGTGTGAGTCACACACCTCCTCAAGACATGAATTACATCCTTTAATTTGTACTGCATAGCCTCTATGTAATTTGCAAGGATTACATAATTTACACTTTTCATTATAGTCATCAATAATTGTACAATTCTCACATTGAGTCCAACTGCCAAGAGTGTACATGCACAATGGGCATATATAGAACATTTTGGTTTCCGATGTCAACTCTCTCACAGCTAAAACGAAACTGATCCTCTTCGCGCCATAAATTCAAAGTGTAGGAAAGGGGAGAGGAGTAACTCTGTGACGTTGCCTCTTTCGAAGGAGGAGCCATCTACATTGGCAATGAAAGTATATCCACGATATCATTCTGACGTGTCGTGATCAAGATATCAATAAATTGAGTATAAGCATTTGAATCACATTTTAAAAGTTTCATACAATAGTCCAATGGGGATTATTCCAAATGGCGAGAAAATCATCATCCAAAATCAAATGTTTTTCTATAAACACTAGATTTGATCTAATTCTCTCTTTCTCAAATTTATTCATTTTTCAATCCTTTCACTCTGACTGCCAACTCTAGACTGACCAGAAAAGAAAGTTGGCTCGGAAACAACAACAACATTGACATTCGCTGAGAGCGTGTCCAAAACAACAACAACAACATTGATCCCATTAACCACGTGTTCTCCCAAATGACTCTATCGCGTGCCCAAAACAACAACAACAACATTGACCCCATTAACCACGTGTTCTCTCTAATGACTCTGTACAAAACAACAACAACAACATTGACCTTGACATTCGTTGAGAGCGTGCCAAAAACACACCTGGAGAAAGAGACCATGAAGAAAGAGGTCATTGACCGATTACGCAATCATTCTCCCTAATGACTCTATGCCCATATATGGTGTTCTCGTCGGACCTCCTGAGGCATCTCTACTTATATCACCCCACAGGTACAGTTACTTGAGATTTCGACTATTTTGAACAAGATTTCTATTCGAATTTTTTTTTTTTAGAGAGGGCAACTAAAAAGAGAATGAGAGGGTGCTGACCTTTCAACCACTTTTCAATATCCCCCTCAACATGTCCTGAAAGTTTCAACTGAATATCCTCAGCCGTTCTTAGAATATTACAGATCTTCCGTTTTGATAAACTAGATGCAGTATAACATACCACAATCAGTCCGCCCTTTTGATTCAGTATAACATACCCCTTGACATTTCTCCGAGCTTACACTTTGATGCCCTTAGCCTTTTTGTATTCACTCACAACCAAATATTTCCCCATTTCTAATGATAAATCATGCATGTAAACAATGAGTAAACTGTGTAATGTACAATCCTTGCCATGGGTTATGGGGACATGGCATTCCCTGAAGTATTGCTATTAGGAATTTTGAGTAGTTTGACCAAAATGACAGTTCCAAAATTTCAGTAAGTGTTGAGCGGAGGGAGCAACTAAAAAGAGCAAGGGAGGTTGATCGTCCTTAAATCTCTCTTCAACATCTCAACATACCATAAGATTTTCAACTTTATACCCTCAGTAGTTCTGTAGATATTGCTGATATTTTCTTCTCACAATCAGCAAACAAATAGTGTGTTTTGATTGCATTCGGTATTTCTCTCATCACTTTCTTAAAGCTTCACCTTAATACCTTAAGCCTTTTTGGGACCTAGCATCAAGCATGCCCTCTTTTCCCACAAAAATCCTAATATTTTAACAATGGGCAAAATACACAACTTGCGGCCCCTGCCTCGGAGGCTGAAGGAGAGGGGGAGGTGGGTCAAACCTGGAGCCATTGTTATTTGAATCATTTTAACTGTTTTGAACCAAATTGTTAACCAAAAAAATTTATCTGATTCATTTGGGGGGAATACATCAAACCCCCAAAGCCCCTTGCTCCAGGGGCTCCGATGGTTGCCCTCAGATCACTTTGGTTTTTCAGAGGGAACTAGAATTTTCCATTTCCAATCAATTTGAACCTCCTCAAAAAATTATACGAACACCCCTTCCATAAAACCAATATTTGTAACAATCGGCAAGTTGCATAGCTTACAACCCTTGCTCCCGGGCTGTGGAGTTTTTCGTCAACCGCAGAGGCATAGTTATTTGAACTTTGGAGTATTTTGATCAAAACGATGTTCACTTTTGACCCTTAAAAAGGGCACTAGAACTTCTGATTTCCAATCGAATAAAGCTTTTATGATGTTTATACGACCATCCCTTCCATACGAAGTGCCTCTGGGAAAAGCTCTTTACTATAGACAACGCTATAGCACTGCCTCTGATTTTCACTGAAACAACTAAACAAAATATTTCAATATTTCAAACGATCACTTTCAATGTAAGTGCTTGAGTTTCAATATTGAGAAAATTGGTTGAAAATCTGACAACCAAAGGTATTTCTCTGATAAAATACCAAAAGTATTTTATGCTCTGTGTTTATATTTACTAAATTATATTTACTAAACTAGTGTTTTGACTGCGTATAACTACAAATATCGAAAAACTTAAATTTTTTTATTAATTAATCAGTGGTAATTAATTCACAAATATTTACTGGATTTATTTTACCTTCACAAGATTTATTTCCTCTATATTGGTACACTTTTTACAATTATACCCAGTTATTATTGATGTGTGCCGCTAGATAACATTTTGTTTTTCCTTTTTTCATTGCATTTACTTCCTTACTATGCATAATCTTTGCTAATAGTACCTGATTTTCTCTTTCAGAATTTCAACTGCATCTTCAAGAGCTTGGCGGTATGCATTAATGATAACGGTTGGATGAATTTTGTCATCAATAAAACGTTCTGAGCCAAGAAGTATTTCACCCGCTAAAATAATTACAGATGTAGTACCATCTCCAACCTAAAAGAACAGGCAATGGATAAATATGGTAATTTAAATATGATAATATAGTAATAAAAAGTATGGTAAATTTAGAAGATCGGAAACGGGTGCTAATGTCGAAATGAAAAATCGCAAATTTATTTGACACAAACTGGGGCATATTTTTCTTTTTAGGCAAATCAAAATAAAACAGGGGAGGGGAGGTCAAGAAATCAGAATTGTGTCCTTACTAGAACTACCATCTAAAAGTTATCCAGCTCACTTTCTGCAGTCTTAAAATTGACAAAGTAATTCACAAAAATAGAAAATGTTGAATTATTATCACTGAAGAAGAAAGTCCGGCCATGATCCTATTGCATTTTAGGTTAATCATAATATATACCCGATTTTCTACTTTTATAATAAAGTCACCAGACTCTAGTCCATAAATGGGACTAGTTATTTTTTTTTAGCTCTTATCGTCCCATACTAAATCCCTGCAGAACCAACTCTTATAAGTTTTCTATTCTCTTTAGTGCGTCCCATAGCTCACAAGTAGGGGTACTGTGTCAGTGTTCTAAATAAAACAAAATAAATTGATATTTTTCTACATTGAAAAGTCAACTTCGTTCAACAATCGCGAATGGTATGTCCAGTGTACCGTAGAGAATATCTCTATATATCTATATATTTATATCTCTCTACAGTGGTCAAGTGATTGTTGTTGTTTTGTCAAAATTGAAGTTGCACAAAAGAATTTCTTTGGTATAAATAAACTTATCAATAGAATTTAAAAGAGTGGGTGGGGGGGGGTCTTCATCACTTTTTAGGGCAGATAAGTATTATCAGCTATGAGATTTCAAGATATTCCCTATTTACACATTCTTTAATAAAGACGGTAATCATATTTTGAATGTTTCTTCTGCTAATAACAAAAACTGTTAAATTGAAACAGGACTGTCGTATTTTACTAAGTGCTACATTTGAAAATATCTTTTATTCTGCTGCATAGATCTCAAATGCTCCTATTTATTTTTAAGGAATCAAAAAACTAAACATAAAAATAATAAAATTTACGGTCTGGCAAAAAAAGAAAACAAAAATTTAATTTAGGTGGTCTTGTCTTTAATTTTTTTCATTGTGTAAAAGTCATTCCAGTCATTTAAACTTCAATACACTTGACTTTCCCGGTAGTTGGTTCCATCAGACACGTAACGAGGGAGAGAGGGCTTAGAAACCGTGCTCTTCAAGCATTCTAGGCCGATCCTTGCCGAAAACAATTATTTTTGAGTAACCACGAGACAAATTTCTTGGGACAACAAGTTCAAGTTCAAGCTTAGTAACCATAGCACTATTTTAATTTTATAGTCTAGATTATATACAGATGGGCCCCACTTTAAATTACACTATTCAAGTTTCTCGAAAATTACCTTAAAAAGGACACAGAAAACAACATAATTAGTTATTTTTAGATTACAATGCAATAACTTGGGTTATAGTTACTGTGACTATGCGTACTGGGAAACCTAGTACAGTTATGGATTCAAGGATAAAGTTCTGGTGTCCTGAAAGAAACGTTCCAGATTTCCGTGATCCGAAGAAGAAAAACGTTACGACTGCTAAAACACTTAAAGCATTCAATTCAACTATTCAGTTTCTTTCTTTTCTAACTAAACTTTTTCTTAGAGCAGGCCTATGTGAAGTATTGTTTTAATTAGCCTCGATTCCGAAGATCACCTCGATTTTCTTAGCTCATGGTTTATTTTTATGAATCAACTCAATTTTATGAAATAGGCAGCAGTTATGACTTTCTCTTTGATAGCCTTTCAAAACTAAACGTATGTAAGCCAACAGTTATATTACCTTGTATGGCAAATTAGCTTTTGATAACGCTTTTTTGTAGTAATCATTTATTGTCGGGAAATATACTGAAAAAATCAGTGTGTAGCACAGGCACGTACGCAGGAATTTGTTTCGGGGGGGGGCCAATTTGTTTCGGGGGGGGGGCAAATCCTTCAAACCCATTATTCTGTGAGAAAAATAAGAAAATTATGGGAAAATGAAAAAAATCGTGAGATTTCAGGGGGGCGGGCCCGGAGCCCCCCCCCCCGCGTACGTCCCTGGTGTAGCACACCAAAAGTGTTGCTTGTGAACGTGCGCAACTAACAACAAATAACAATAAATATTTAAGTAAAATGCGCTTGATAGTGAAAGCGTGTACCAAGGAATACTTATACAAATAGTTTAGACACAATAAAACTACATAATATCCGAAGCAAAAATATTCTTAATTCAAATGATAATTACTAACATTTAATGAGTTTCTAATTAGAATTATTATGAAGAGAGGAAAATATTACTGGATGGATATGACTTGTCACATTTCTTTTGCGTCGACATTTTTAGATGCAGCGGCATGATAATCTTTTCTTTCTTTATCTTTTTCGACAGTTCTTTTAAATACTACTACTACTAACTCACTTGAAACCCAAGCCACCCAAAACCAACACAGCTGAGCACCTTCCTCCTCCATCCTATAGATATATTCTAAGTTTCACTCTTCAACCCACCCATGAAGCTCCAATTTCCGTTAAATCCGTCCTTAAGACTTATTTCCACCCCATTGGGGGACAACCTACATCAAATGGCTCCTCCATTTCTACAGCTTACTTTTTATTTTCCTATCATTTTCAAATAATTTATTTGTTTGTACTTTTTCAACAAATCTGCCCTCCTCAAATACACATTAATGCACAAGTTCGTGTTTCTATTCATACCAACACATAAGAATTTAAGTTTCCCTTAGTTTAATAAATGCATATAATATCTTTTACATGCATATCGTAAGTAGACATACATTACTGTAAATGTATTTTAAACTATTGAACGCCAGCCTAATAAAATTTAAAGCATGGAACGACTCTGAATGCAACATGAATTTTTGCAGCTCTGAATAGTAGCTGCTAGAAATGATACGATTGTCAGTCACTCACTGACCAAGAAACTTGGTTCCTCTGAGACCCTCTGTGTACTGTATTCACTCTTCAACAGAGACGATTCATTGGCGAGCTGAATCTCGTCTTCAGTTTCGTCTCGGCTTTGTCTTCACTGAGCTTCCGTCCTCCGCTCTCGTCATCATTGTGTAAGATTTGTCCGAAGTACCACTCCCAGAAAATTGGCGGCACACCATAGGCCAGAGGCATCTCTGATGAGCCGTATTTGTCACAGTACCAACTTTTTATAGTGCATCTTCTTTGGTTAAATAGCTTAACGGAATTCAGAATTGCAAACATTCAGAAGTTTTTTGCCACCTTAGATACCTTTTGCTTTGGAATACCACAAAACAATTCATCACATATTACCGAGGCCAAAATGAAAGGGCGTGTTTCCCTGTTTATTACAAGTAAGATCGGAAGTAACAGAGCTAGACCTGACCAGATCAGATCTGGCATTCCCGCCTCCTTTGATGTAAATACGCCTTTACAAATGTGACCAGTCGAATAACGACGCCTAAAGAGCACTTCAAATATTTTCATACTTCTGAGATAATTACCAAAACTGACTTCCCAAGCTCTTCTGAAAGAGAAGATCAGAAGGGAAATGCATGTCCCATCAAACTCTAACCCCTCCCGATCCAATCTACACTCTTCTACAAATCTCCCCTTTAAGAAAAGCTTAGTAAGTGGTATTTGACAATTACCACAGAAGACCAAAAATGTCAGATAGAACCTTTGGATATGACACAATGACAAGCTTGTGGCATGAAAACACGCTTCCATCAAGGGATTCCCCAGCTGAGATGTAACCTTCTATGAACATAACGTCACTTTCACACAAAAGTTCAACATACACACAAAAGTTGTGTCTAACATTTCCCACTTCTGAAATAAATTGCCAAACAACGGTTTGTTTAGCTGCATTCCAAGGAAGAAACAGAAAAGCAATTACAACTTCAATCCTCTCGATCTACATTATCCTGTTGCTCAGTGTCCCTTGGAGAAAAGCTTAGCAAACAATTTCCGGCAATTACCTCAGATGTACAAAAATATTACAGACGACATTTAGGCATGACGGCGTCATGAAAAATATGCCTCCTCTAAAAGAGGGGGGGGGGGAGGGAACCATTTCATTTTGAACATGAAAGCCTATGCTCTTACAAATGTAATGGTTGTTAATTAGGAATATATTGGTTTTAATTTATTCCCATCAATAATTCGCTATAAACCAAAAAAGACGGTGATGTACCAGCTACATCACCTAAAATAAAATTTTGACTTAAAATAAATTGGACCTTTGTAAAGTACAATAATGAAAATCATTCAATTTCAGTCTCTATTTGAACAGTATTGTCACAAATGTTGAAATACTCCAAAGACAATATTTTCGCTTAACCACCAACTGAAAACAACTAAAAACTTAAACTGTCAATAATTTATAGAGAAGTGATACTAGTAAACGCCGATAGGGTGGTGCTACTGAAATTATAGCTAGCCAGTAAAAGGTAACTTTACCTCCAATAATTTTGCAAAAAGAAAATCAGAATAGCTATATCATCAGCCCAAATTAGATGTTCTCACTGAATCGCCTACACGCCACCACTAAAAACCCAAAATATTGCCGGTAATTGATGGCAATAAGCACAGATTAATGGTAATACCGGTGAAAAAGAAGCTACCCAGTAATAGCTACCTTAACTCATCTTCCAGAATTTTGTGCCAAAGTCAGATGAGAGCCACATTATTCATTCAGCACCTGCCATTTTTATGGATTTTTCTTATTTATGTGAAAAACTACTATCATAAAAGTTTTTCTTCAATTTTCCTTTACTTTAAAAGTTATAAAGGAAGAATAATAAAAACATGAGAAACGAGATAAAAATTACCTCGTTTTTGAGGTAATGCTAATAACTTTTTACAAACAGTATTAATGTCAATCTTTTCAGATAATATATCATTCTCCTAGCTAAAAATTGATAGACAAATTCGTAACATTTTATGTAGCCAATTCTTAAGCCTATTAAATTCTTCTCCTGTGTAGAATTCAGTAGAAATTTAAAAACTAAGCGCAATGTTATCCTAAGGGTGGATATTTCCCTTCCAGTCAATGAAGAATATCACAGAGTTTTGACTGTCTATAGGATTCTGATAGACCAAATTCTGATTTAATACCAACTTTATTACCCATAGGGCATGTAAATGTTACTTTCGTTAAAATTCCGTGGTAATTTGCAGCAACGTTTTAATGAATTTTGATAGGCGCAATTTTATGATTGAATGAATGATGTAAAGGTAGTAGTCTTTTATGGGGTTTTATCAAGGGAAAAATTTTATACCATCATCGTCTGCAATTATTTAAATTGAAATAATATTGGAGTGGACGCTTGTTTGCCTGCGATTCCAGGCGACTTAACAGTCATGTGTCCATTCTAAAATTTGGTCAACCTGCCTGAGACTCTAGGCGGGTGTGCATCTCCAAAAGCTAACACACAAGTATTTGTCCAATTTGAGAATCATAGCTACTCCTGCCGTTTACCAAAACACTCGGAAAACTATAGGTCTCCCCATTCGCCTTCGAGTCCAGGGGACTTGTAGGCCATATTGTCAATCCTAAAACACGGTAGTCCGTCTGAGACTCTAAGCGGGCAAGTTTATTAGGCTTAGGTCACTTGTTCGCCAGTGAGTCCAAGCAAATTCAGCCCTCCCATTTGCACACAAGTACAGTCAACCAAGAATCTCGATCATCCTTTAGTTCTATGGCTATCTACCTTAGTTCTGCCCTAGGATGAATGAGTGGATGATATACTATCTATCAACAAGTGAAAATGACATCATTTCACACAATCCTGAATAAGGCTTATGTCAGCTTTGCCTCTCACCCAGACTATCTATCATGGCTTTGTCTCAAATTGGCCATGACTTGATGACACCTTGATTTTAATTAAAATTAATTCTTTAATTTAATTCATTTTAATTCTTTGCAGCATTAACATCTATTAAACAAACAGTGCTCATAGAAGAAACAACAAAATGTGGAATTTGGGAGCGTTGAAAATAGAGTGCCTTTCTGCATTTTCTAGGTAGTCTGACTGTTTGCTGAACTGGTTCAATTTACTGTTTATCGAAAACCATGCAGGCACACAGTATCCTATTTATCGGGGAGAGGTAAATTCGTACAAATAATACACAGACAATAAAACCTATAGGTAATTAGGAGAAAATCGTAAAAACCTAAACATTGAAGGGAAAGAACATTAAATCCATTGGATTATAGCAAATATTGGTTCTATTTTAACGTTATTAGCATTATTTGCCTTATTCACAATGCTACCAGAAGATGAAAGATTTTTATTACCGTTATTCGCCAATAAAAACTTACCTGTAAGAACAACTATTCATTCTACACTATAGCAAATATTCGTTCTATTTTAACGTTGTTAGCAGTATTCGCCTTATTCACAATACTACCAGAAGATGAGATTCTTATTACCGTTATTCACCAATAAAAAAAAAAAACTTACCTGTAAGAACAACTATTCATTCTACTTTAACGTTATTGGTATTATTTGCCTTATTCACTATAATGCCCAAGATGAAGATGATTGGATAATAGATGATCGAAGAAGACGAGGTCGTCCAAAAGATGCCTTACGGCAAACTTATGGAAAAACGTCCCCACTGCAGCAAAGCTTCAGAACGATTGGGGAGGCTTCGTTGACACCCTACGTGCCATCAACGGCTCAGGAGGGTCTAATGTCTAAGGTACATACCACTTTTGTCACCAAAAATAAAAGGATAATCGTCCTACCAAATATAGAATCTACTGCCGATTGCAGGAAGGTGTGAGAAGAATGCGGAGATAGTAAATAGCGACTTTGCCCCTGGAGTGATCAGTTTCAAAATATTTACTATTCTTTCATATGATATAACCAGAAAGAAGGAAAGTAAGACCTTTAGAAGAGATAGTTGGGGCACTTTTTAAAGGTGCTGACAAAACTTAGAGAATAGGCGGCAGATAATTTTGTCAGAAATACGAGAAGGCACTGAGCATAAGATCAGAGATGTATTAATGGTGACAGTGCTGTGTAAATATTATCATTGGAAGGAAAAAAGGGTCAGAGCTGCAAGGTAATGTTTTAGCAAAAATGTCGATAGCGTAAATTTCGTAAGGTGAATTTATCTTACTGGTTTCTCTAAGTAGAAAGGAATGCCTTCTATAGTGTTTTCCCCAAAAAACAATTTTGGGGATCAATCCACAAAATTCCATTCTGAAATGCAATAATTACTCTATTTTTTTTTTTACCAATATTAACCTTTACATTTAATTTTCTAAGTTACTGGCTAGAACTTTTACAACTTACTTTCTAGGGAAATCAGCTAAAAATGGCTGTAATAAAACATTATTCATTCACTAGTCATGACCTCTAACTGCTTAATTTCCCAGGCTAGAAGAAATCTATCTAAAAAATAAAAATCAAACCATATATTTGCTTTAGCAGACACCTTCTGATCTGAGCATATAAGAACCAGCACCCAAAGCTTGATTTAACTCTTTTCAGATTAACCCTTAAAAACATTTTTTAAAAGTCTTTCTCAAACTGATATAGCACTGTCCTTTTACATCCATCACCCAATTAAGAAAAAAATAAAGGAACCTCTTCGTCTTGCGTCCTTGACGTCTCAATCATGAGTTTGGCAGAAGGGTGTTCTACAGTAATTTCTCGCAATATCGCATTGCCATCATTTGTCAAAACAATTCCTCCCATGGGGTCCATAAGCATCTTTAACATAGAGCGAGGTCCCAACGTTGTTCTGATTACATCAGCAACTGCCTGCAAAAGAGACCTATTCAAAAGCAGAAACAAACATTATTATACAATCGGCATATGCCAATGTTCATGCAAAAATTATCTCCTAAAGTATTGGTTTAGAACACCCCGACTCCCAAATGCATTCTTGAAGAAAAAAGATAAATTTTGAAAAGATCAGTGTATCTGAAACTGGAAATGAACATTGAAGGTGCTGAACACCTTCTGTCGGAGTTGCCTCCTGATATCAGTCTAAATGAATATTGATGGCCCAAAAATTCCCTTTGTTGCTGGCTTTACCCTTCCCAGCACGAATCCTCACTTATACCAATGCCCTCTTCGCAACAATTAAAGGTTTGGACCTAGATGCACCTATGATGACAGTGCATCCAATGGTGTTTCAATGCAAATTTCCCAAAAGATCGATATTTTTTTTTTAAATCACATAAATTTTAAACCCAAATAGCTACTACTAGAATTGGCCAAAGTTCATTTACGTGGGCTAAATCAGGTTCTTTCAGCACAAAACATTCTTACCAGTGTACCTAAACAACAGGGAAGACTTTATCTGACCTTATCCAAAGGATCCCTTACAAATTCCAAAATTATATTAGAAGCACATTGGAATCCATATTGTTTGTTTAAGTGTAATATCTGGCATCATTAACCCTCTCGTTAAATTGAATTTGTCTGAAGAACTGGTTTAGCCTGCCTACCAGTCCAGTGGAAAAGGCAGGCAAGCCTAGCAGCCCCAACCCCAGGGGTGCAATTGGGGACCCCCCAGGTACAGTCTTTTTATTTTTCTGCCTGGTGTCTACACCTCTGCTTCACTGTTATTAGAACCTTTTTATAATTGCTTGTGCCAGCCGGAAGATCCCTTGCCTTTTGCTGTTGGCTCGTAGCTTGATTAGCCTAGTTTGGAGTTCATTTTAGCCTACATCATGGGTGACAACTCAAAAAACAGCTATAGACCACCTAGTCATAGAGAGATGAGATCAGACTGCTCCATCTAGTACAGTGGAGCTGAATCTAGTAATGAGCAGATTACTATGCTCACCTCAGACATTAACACTCTTAAGAACAAGCAGAAGCTAATTGCAGATTCACTTAATGACCAAAACCTTAAATCTACTATGGCAGAAGTTGTTAGTGAGGCACTGTCTAATGAGGTTGGATCTTTGGTTGAGGCCTCTGTTAAAAAGCTTGCCTCTAGTCATGTGCCTGCTGCTTTTGATGCTAACAACATGGAAATTATTAAACAAGAGGTATACAATAGTCTTAAAATGGATTCTGATGTGCTTATTGAAAAATCACTAAAACAATATGATTTGAGGATGTCAAAGCTTGAATCATCTCTTCATTTGCTTGACTCAGGTTTGTCAGAGCTGCAAAAATCTCTGAAACCAATTCAACTCAATGTGGATCGTCTGAGCGATCTGTTTGACCAAATGAAAACGTCAAATCAGCTGATCCTATTTGGTTTCAAAGAAGACCCTTATCCAGAAGCTTCTGAAAGCAAATTTCTTGGATTTTGCAGTACTAGGTTTCCTGGCATTCCTTTGACTAAGAATGACATAGTTTCTGTAAGAAGGATTGGAAAACAAGGCTCAGGTTTGAAATCTCGCCCACTTGTTGTTGAATTTTGTAGTCCAAGAATGCAGCAGCTTATTCTTAGAGGAAAGAAAAGTTTGCAAGGTAGTGGTGTCTTTATTTCTGAGTCACTTAAAAAGCCTAGACTTCAGCTACTTAACTATGATAAATCAAAGCTTGGGAAGAGGTCTACATGGTCTAGTGGAGGAGAAATACTTACCAAGCTTTCTGATGGTAAAGTGATCACTGTTAAAGAGGCATCTCAAGTTGATGTTCTCCATCAGTCAACTACAGCCCATCCAAGCCCCTCCCAGGACTGAAATAAACCATTTTTCCCCTTTTAGCTCTGTTGTTTTGTTTTTGTTTTTTTTTAACTCTTTATGATTTAATGGTTTTACTTATGCTTGCATTTATGTTGTTTTACATTATTCTTTTAAATGAATTCCATAAACCGTTGATAACTCTTTCCTCTGGTTGCTTCTTTATTGTTTTGCCTTTTTCTTTATTTTGTTTTTGCCTTTTTCCTTGTAATTGTTTGTTATTTTTTAATTTTTTTTTAGCTTTGTAGCTTGTTATTGTTCTTTGTCTTGCAGGTTTTTTTTCTTCTCTTTCTTTTCTTTGTTGCCTATAAGTTTCACCTTTCTAGTTTCAATTTACCCTCTGCTATTTCAGCCTGTTTGTTTGATATCTTGTTCATTTGTGAAGATATTGTGTGCATTTGTTATGTGTGGTAAATCTGGCTGATTTTTCTTTTCTTTTGAATTCTTCTATTCTTAAATCAGTTATCTTTGAGCAACCAAGTAGTGCTGGCAAACAAGAGGCCCACACACTTGACCCTCTTCTTGAATCAATGGTTAATTCTAGTTGCAATTATCACATTACTATTGATTTTTGTGGTAAAATCACGCCTTCTCTCTCTTTAAATAGTTGCTTTAATGTATTTTGTTTGAATGTACGTGGGATACGAGATAAGTGGGATTGTCTGAAATCATATTTGTGGTCTGATAATTCTTGCCCTTTTGATGTAATTGGTTTAACAGAAACATGGTTATCTGATAGTGAAAATTTAACAGCTTATGATATGCATGATTATACTGCTATTCATGTCCCTAGAATGGTAACAAAGTGCTCAGGGGGCGTTTCTTTATTTATAAAATCTGATATTAAATTTAGTAGACGGTATGACCTTGAATCCTTGTTTACTTCAGTAGTGTCTAATAGTAGGACTGTTTATTCTCTTGTCATTGATCTGAAAAGCCAGTTTGCATGTGATACTGTTTGTTTGTTTTATAAGCCCCCTCCTTATCCAACACATCTGTTCTGTGATTTGCTTGATCAGCTTTCTGGTGCGGGGACTTACTCTAAAAAATGTATTTGTGTTTTGGGAGATTTTAATTGTAATATGTTAAATGTTGGATCAAGTGATGAATATGACCATCTCTTTGATGTGCTTTCTTCTTCTGGGCTACTTCCTCAATTTTTTTTCCTTCTCGTGTTGATCCTACAAGAAATTCTGCCACTTTGATAGATAATATTTTCATTTCTCATTCTCCAAAATTGAAGTTTACTTCTGGTCTTATTTTCACTGATCTGTCTGATCACTTCCCTATTTATCTATCACTTTTTGTGCCTAAAACTGAGATTGCTGTGAATGAGCAAGGTGAATCTTCTTTTAGAACTTTTACAGATAAAGAAATTTCTAATTTAATTCTTAGTCTTCAGAGTAATGATTGGTCTAGTGTTCTTGAAGCTAATGATGTTGAATGTGCAACAAGTTTATTTGTGTGTCGTATGGGAGCTCTGTTGGATAAGCATTTTCCTCTTAGGAAGAGACCAAGGAATTCTATATCCAAATGCCCATGGATGTCCATAGGTCTGATCAATGCTACACATATGAAGGCGTCTCTGTTCAAGGTTGCATGTAAAAGTAAAACACAGGATGATCTTTTGAAGTATAAACATTATAAAAATGTACTTACGACTTCAGTACGTGCAGCCAAAAAGCTTTATTTTTCGCGTCGAATTGATGAGTGTAAGGGGAACTTGCGAAAGGTTTGGAATGTAGTTAATGAAGCTATTTCTCACAAGAAACTCAAACAGTCCCCCCATGTCATTACAGGAATGCTGATGGATCTATTGTGGATAAAAATTCTTCAGCAAACGCCTTCAATCCGTATTTCACCACTCTTCCTTCAGTTCCCATTCAACCCAAGAGTAGAGTAAGTAGTTTTCCCATAGTAGAAAAGTCATTTTTCCTTTCCCCATGCAGTGATATTGAAATTTATAGTATTATTTTCCAGCTTCCAAGTAGCCGTTCAGTTGATGGTTTTGGTTTGAGTAATAAAGTTCTAACCTTTTTTTTTTAAATAAAAAAATTGGTCAGTTTGTTTCTAACCCCATCTCACACATAACTAACCTCTCTTTCTTCTGGTGTTTTCCCTCATTTATTTAAAGTTGCTAATGTTTTACCTTTACATAAAAATGGTGATTCATCTCTAATTTCAAATTATAGACCCATTTTTCTTCTTCCTGTCATTTCTAAGGTTGTTGAAAGAGTAGTGTATCGTAGACTCTCTTCATTTGTTTTTAGTACTAATATGACTGCAGGAAATTCTCTCATAACTAACCATCAGTATGGTTTTCGTCCCACTTTCTCTACCTCGTATGCACTCTCAGATGCAACAGAGTTTGTGCGTGTTAATCTGGACAAGGGCTTGTGCGTTTTGGGTCTATTTCTTGACTTTTCAAAGGCCTTTGATATGGTTGACCACTCTGTTCTTTTGTCTAAACTATCTTCATTTGGAGTACATGGAGTCCCACTAGAATGGTTAAGGTCTTATCTATCGGGAAGATCTCAGTATGTTTCAGTTAATGGTAATTCTTCCACTACTTTGCCTATATTGAAGGGTGTCCCACAGGGCTCTGTGCTTGGACCACTTTTGTTTTTAATTTACATTAATGATCTCGTTGATGGTCTTCATCCCCTTGTGCACCCTATTCTTTTTGCTGATGACAGTAACTTTTTCATTGCTGCAGTGGACTTGCCATCTACCACTTCCCTAGCTCAAGGTATTCTTGATAAAGTAAAAGATTGGTGCTGGTCAAATGGTATGTTTCTCAACAGCCAAAAAAGTGCCATTATACACTTCAGGACCCCTTATCGTATGAGAGATGTAAGGAAGCCAATCATCCTGACTTATGGGAATCATGTTATACCGCAAGCTGCTATGGTGAAATTTCTTGGTGTGTATCTTGACTGTTTTCTCTCTTTTAAGCCTCATATAACTCACACCCGTTCCCTCATCTTCCGCCAGTCTTCAATGTTGCACCGGGTTAACTCATTTCTTCCCCCAGATGTTATGCTTACTCTTTATTATGCTTTTATATTTCCTTACCTTTCTTATTGCTGCTCTGTCTGAGGTAATACTGATAAATCTCTTCTCTGCTCACTTCAAGAGCCCAAAATAGGGCAGTGAAGGCTACTTTTCTTCTCTCTCGGCTTTACCCTTCCTCTGATCTTCATAATGATACTGGAATAGCTCCGCTGGATCGCATTGTGGGTAAAAGTAATCTTTATTTAGTACATTCTGCTTTTCTAGGTACACTTCCACTGCCTCTGCAGTAATTTTTTTCACGGACAGGCTCAGGTAGGTACTCTACTTTTTTACGTAGTTCTTCTCGTAGACTCATTTTTCCCAACTACAACAGCCCAGAGGTCTCCTGTTTTTAAATCAATTCAATTATGGAATTCTATCCCACTGGATGTCCCGTTATTTCTGTCTGCAAAGGCAGTTATTCGTCGTGTCTTTCCAGTTTAGTAATTTCTCTCTCCTTCGTTTATTTTCTGTTTTCTATTTTACTAGTGTTTCTCCTTTTTGTGTTTTTCCCTTATATATCGTTATTATTATAATTTTTTTTTTTTTTTTTTTTTTTTTTTTTTTTTTTTTTTTTTTTTTTTACTGTATGGTAGTGTTTATTCTCTTTAATCTTTATTTCATATATATTGTTTGATTTAGGGTAATATTTATGGTTGTTTTAGTGCTTTATTATTGTGTTGTAAGGTCCACAACAAGCCAAGCTTCTTGGGCCAAATAATTTTTCTTTATGTTTGTAATAGAGTTTAGTATTAATAAAATGATTGATGATTGTGATGAGCCTCTTTGTCCCTGAAGTACAGATTTTGCCAGCAACTCAAAATTTGTCGAAAGTAACCAAATCAAGAAAATTGGTGGCCCAGAAATATGCTTTTCCAAGACTTAAATCCCCCCTCCCAACGAAAACAAATATCCTCATTGATCAGACAAGTGTACATTTATGAAAACAAGTAGCTGCGTTTTTGATCACCGTTCAGTGAAGCAGTTGAACTGACAACGTAAGACGTCCAAGTTCTTAATTTTCGTTTTTACTCCACGGTGGACGTTTTTGAGGCCGTTCGGCGTTCTTCAGTAAAAACAGGAATTAAGCATGGACGGCAAAAGTAGCGCTGGTTTTTTAAATTGCAGTCAACAGGTGGGTAAAATTGCTGTTTTTTTTTCAAGAGAAATACCAAAAAAGGTATTATTCATAAAAAAAATATCCCTCAAAAGGGTTTTCTTTACAAGTTCAAGGAGGAGGGAATGTCCCCCCTCATTTGATGCCAATGGCGCACTATAAATCTAAACCTAAAGTTTCATTCAGCAAGCTTAACTATCTTCCAAGATAGTAAAAAGACCATCATCCAGCATTCAAACCAGCCTAGTCTAAATTCCTACCTTAATAATTAAGCTGAAGGGCAGGAGTAATATTCCAACAAGTTATAGAATCAAGTTTACTCTATATTAGCTCAGAAACTAAAGCCCTAAAACTGATGAGGATATTTAAGGCAAATTTAAACTAATGCTTGCAAATTTAATTGATTGCAAAGTTAATCCATTTGCATTCTGAATCTTTTATTAGGTCAGTTATGCAATGTCCCACTTTCATTTTTGAGCAGAAACTAAAGTCATTTTATGCAACAGGTTAATTTAAAATTAGCCTATAGGCTAATCAACCAGTTAACCGTAATTCTCCCTACAAGTCAAGGGCCAATCCTTTTTTTGTCTTGTACCTAACACTTTCCATGCTGAAAAGCATCTTCAAACCTTCACCTTTTACTTGAAAGTAGCTATTTTCATAGAGTAAGACTTCTAGCTTTTTTGTGAAAAAAAAATGTTTTTTCATTTTATTGCCTAAATTTTGTCCAGACTGATTCCAAAGTGAACTTCCTACGTCCTTCTAATCAAAGTTCGACGTTCTATTGATTTTCGTCGTGAACGTTTGACATCGCCGGTCGCCGTTCAGTTTTACTCGAGCAAAAACGGAAATAAGCACAACGGTGAACTTGCCGGCCATCAAAAACAGATTTTAAGGAAAACGGCGATCAAAACGGTGATCAAAAGCGCAGCTACTGCAATTAGAAACTAAATCTATAAATAGATTTATAATAAAATGTGCTTAATTTGGTAAAATAGCATACAGCTATTATAATAATATCACAAACAATTACAGGTAAAAATCATTTAAAGAAAGGTAAAAGCACAGAAGTCTGCATACTAAATAAAAGTTCAATCTTTAACAAAAGTAATAAGTGAGTAAAACGAGGAAATAAAAAACATTGGGATGAAAGATTATTTTCTAAGTAAAAAAATAAAAGACCCACTGAATACTATCTCTCTGCATAAAAAACAACATTGCTTGCCTTTACTAAGCTTAATCCATAAAACAATCCTTTACTTCCAAGGCCAAAATCAAATCCTTTGAGTACAGTAGCTTATACAAGAAAATATAATATTCCTAATGAAACCATTTTCAGCATATGTCCACTGAGAGAAAAAGTGGTGCTGTGGCAATGCTCAATCCACCTAGCAAAGATATCGTGAGGGCTCTTAACAACCCACTCTTAGACAATAGGACACAAAAAGGAGGGGTAATCATCACTAAAACAGCACAAAAAAAAAATCATATGTTACATGGAAAAAGAAGAAGCAGACATGTTTCAGTCATTATTTAAGTTCATTTTTTACCTTTTGTTCTATTTATATCTCTGAAAATCACAGTTTCTAAAGCTTGTTCTTTTGGTATTTTCAAAGCTATGAAGTTTTTAGTGCAGTACAGATTTCCGTCAACGTTGCAACACTGAACAACAAAAATAAATAAGCAAAACTAATTATTCAAATTTCAACTATAAACTATTCAAACATCAACCATATGTTCATTTCCAAAGACAACAATAACTTGAAAGGAAAGCTATAATTTCCTTAAGCTGTTGGACGTCACATATTTTTAACTCTCATCAATATTTCCATTGATTAGGTTAGAATCTGCTACTACAAAAACTGCAAATGGAAGTCTCTTTCATTCAAAACTATATTTCCCATTTTTCCTAATTTTTAAAGATATTTATGGTTGTGTAAGTTCCTACTTATCAATTCAACATTCAAATTTCACTTCCACTTTTCTTGGTACTTTAAAATGACTATACAATGGTGAACAGGAATAATTTTCCTTACCTCAGTCCACATAGCTGGGTAAGACTAAAGATTGAGTCTCTCTTTGCTTGCTAAGCCTTGCAGAGGGCTGGGTTAAAAGATTAAAAGAATGGGGAACAGGTTGATGAAGATCTTGGGAAAGGGACTTGGAAAGTCCAAACTTTATTTTGTCAGAAGATTTTTCATTTCAAGTGAAATAAAGCTTGACAAAGACTTACAAATAGAGTAAGCAGATTTAATTATAATTATACCAGCTATTTTATTCATATTTAACAATTTAAAAATGATCTTTGATGAGCCTCAGATGCCACCTCATATTAAAATCTTTCAAGTTGGAAATGATCAGTTTTGAGGTATGAGCTTTCTGCTTGAGAGCATTACCATGCATAAGCAGTAAGTTTAAACATATTTAATTTTCCTGAAACTAAGTTCATCTTGGAAAAGGAGGGGAGCTCAAAAGGAACAAGGACAAAATTACTTTTTTGTATGCCTCATATAAACATTACCACTTTAATACTGTTTTTCAGATTTTCCATGAATGAATTTATAGTATAGTCAGGAAATACAGGGACTTGAGAAAGATTAGCCCACGTTTGATAGAAATATGGTACTAAACTTCAAGTAATAGTCAACCTCTAATAAAAACTTTAGTAAACAGGATTACAAAAATCAACAAGCCCTAGTACTCTGGTTGTACCAAAAAAAATTATACATCCTTGTTAGAGAGCTAAACATTGGTCATCTCTAGACAGAAACCAAGCAAGTAAACGCATGAAAAAATTTGGGGCAACTAATGTTTTTGCTTCATTTACAACTGCTTAGTCATCTAAATTACGAAATGTTTTACTATAAAACCAGCATGTCAGTAAAAGTAGCTTGTATGCTAGAATTTTTTACCTTTTAAAACTACCCTATATTTAATCTATATACCAGACACTGGGTTGTACTAATGAACTCTTCTAAAATCAAACTAGTTGGGATTTGCTATCAGCAGAAGAAAAATTTAATATGAAACTTTAAAAAATCTTGCATAGTTTACATATTAGTTTTTTAAATATCTGTTTGTTTTTACAAAAAAAAAAAAAAACGTAAGTGAGTAAAACAGAAGATTACCTTTGCAGCAGAAATATTGTCCTGCTGGACTTTCCTTCCACTCTCTCGCTTTGTATTCTGATCTAAAAATATCAATTCAATTCAAACTTTTTATTTCCTCCAAATACGAAGAGTAAAATTTAAAATAACTGCAAAACAACTGGCCATAAAAATCTTTTAAACCATATAACAACAAGTAGAACAGAATTGAACAGAATCTTGGAAAACGTTCTCAACAAAAGTTGAACTTAAACATGCTTCCAGTTATAAATCTTCTTTCTAAACCTATTCATTTATCAGGTTTATCGGTTTTTAAGTATTTATAAGGACAGATTCTCAATTTTTCCCTATCCCAGCTCTGCTTTGCTTTTGACAATGATGCAAGGTCAGCTCTTGGCTTCTCCTACTTTCCCCATTGCTCCCATGCCAACTTTTTGGCAGAAAGGTAGGCATTTTGCACATCCTTGGAATAGGAAAAGCACCAACATAAGCTTTCACCCCTCTAAAACTGCTACCATCACCGGTAGAGTGGTTAAAACAAGAGTAAATAAAGGTATTATACTAGCTTTTATCTTGAATTTTACCAAAACTAACATTATGATTAAATTCCGGTCTCAAACACCCATTAAAACCCAAAAAACAAATAAATAAAAGGACTAAATATAATTTTCAACCTTTGTCCATAAAGAGCTTTTTACTTAAAACTGAGAATATTCAATTTTCCCTAAGAAATTAAGAATATTGCACTAAAAAACAATATATCTTGTTTTACCCACCCCCTCCCCCCATACAGGTACAGTAAATGAAATTAAAAATCCTCTTTGCAGCCCCAAGCTTGAAATAGCATATCTTATTTTTCAGTTTCTTGCTTGAGAGGGCCCTTACTGAAACCCAAATTAATATTTTATCAAATCAGAGAGTGGATCTTTTTGATCAGACCACATAGTTTTCTAAGGGAAAAAAAAAACTGAAAAATTGTTGACACATATAACCCTTAACACAAGCATGGGGTATGCAAGAAGGGGGGGGGAGTAGCCTTCCAAGTTTTTAGGTACAGCCTACAGCTGTATCAGAACTATTGGAGATGTTGCAAAATCTTTCAATGGCTAATCACTACAGCCTCCAGGGAATAGAGAAACTCAGGCTTAAAAATGCAATTCGGTCACATCTACCAAATCTGAGGTAGTTGAGGATCAGTGGAGACTGGTATAATGGATTATGTAGAAACTCAACTATCTGGCCCTCAATTATACGGATTTGCATTTGAATCTATGAAAAAAACAAACAAACAAAAAACAGGCATGTCCGAGCATTACCTGCCTCTCCCTTACCACCATCTCCACTCTACACATTTTTCCGCTGTATTAGTTGACTTATCAACTGTTATTATACTTGGCAGTTACATGCCACCATACAATTTTGATCCCATATTTTTTATTATTATTTAATACATTATAAGTTCAATATGTCTTATCCCATCTGTATTTGAAAATGTTGAAACATAAAAAAGTGGCATTATCACATAAAGATATTAGCTGATAATAAATATAGCATAGGAATATCTACAATAAGCAATATTAAGAAAACATCTAATTCAATTCTAAAGTACACTTGCAAATTAGATAGTAAAAACAGGAGTAAGCATCGCAAAATTATGGAAAATATATCAATAAATAAAGTTTTAGAAGAACCTTTGTATAGTAGCCTACCATATTTAATATTTAAAACTATTTGTTTCATGTTTCGAAATTTTTTCAATAACAATAAATTTGTTATAAATTTATTTTGGTTATTTTTAATAATCAGCAAACATAATGAATTATGCTATCACATGTAAAAAAAAGGAAGAAAAAAAAAATTCCTATACATTTGATTACCTGGATTTTCATCATTCATATGCATGGCAATAACAATTAATTCAAATCATCAAATTTCTACTCTACTCTTAAATTTAAAGCTGTCAAAGTCAGGAGCATCCCGAGCCTCTTTTCACTGGGGAGGGGGGACAAACTTTGTAAATTTTACCAAATCGCTGCCTGATGTCTGCCAAATTTTCTTCAAAAATCAGGAATTTTGTAAAATTTCTGTTGAATGTTTTGCCTCCATCAAAATTTTTACCAAATACCAGAAAAGTTGGAGGGGGGAAGGGTTTGGCACAAAAAATGGTAAACCATAAATGACAAACTTTTTAGTAGCTTATCTAAAAAAGTAGTTTGTAATGAAATATTCAGGAATGAATAAACAGCCTAAAGTGCACAAAAAAGGCATTTTTATGTTCTTTTCACTACTCCTTTCTGATTTCTAACAGAAAAGAGACCTATAGTCTACCTATCTTCATTCTGAAAAAAAATTTCTTAGTTTTGGCTGAAACATATGAACTGTGACTTGGGGTTTGAAAAATACAATTTCTAATCATTTGGCTAGGATTTAAAATCACAATAGCCTAGCTTTTCCAATGCAAGACTTTCTTTTTCATATTTTAGGACACAAATTGCCCATTCACGACCTTGTATATTATAGTGTGATGCACTCGTTACCAATAGAAAAGGATTTCTCATTTAATTCTCAGTT
Organism: Artemia sp. Kazakhstan ARC1039; assembly: GCA_029168905.1. Taxonomy (NCBI): domain Eukaryota; kingdom Metazoa; phylum Arthropoda; class Branchiopoda; order Anostraca; family Artemiidae; genus Artemia; species Artemia sp. Kazakhstan ARC1039. The sequence continues at coordinate 21,673 of JAQQPU010000408.1, read as the reverse complement.
TGGTTCATCTTCCATCAATCAATGCATCTGTCCCTACAGTAGTTTCATACCCTATAACCAATCTAATACCTGAATTATTGATGAATGAACAAAAGGTTCTTGCTAGTCTTGATCAACTTTGTCAACATGGCTAAAAGACCAGATGGGATACATTCCAGGCTTCTCAGAGAATGCCAAAATGTCCTCAGCTATCTCCTGTGAAACCTCTCAACAGGGACAACTACCTTTAGATTCAAAAGTGTCATACATAAATCTGGTCTAAAAAAAAAGACGCCTACACCAAAACCATTCCACCATATGTGACATAACCATACCATTCCATCAGTAAAATTTTTGCTGTTGTCAAAGTTCTTGAACAGTTTGTGAATAAAGCTTTAATGCAGCACTTTGAGGCCAACAACAACCTTGCTCCTTGCAACTTCGCAACCTTGCAACATGGTTTCAGATCTGACATATCCATTGACACCAACCTTCTACTGACATTATGTCACAACATTGCTTTAGAAAAGTTTTCCTTTAAACAATACTCCAAGACCCTACAAAACTTTTGATGAAGTTTGCCATAAGTTTCTTATCACAAAGTTGAAAGCTGCAGCTATAGACCTTTCTGTTTTACAATGGATACAGGACATTCTATCACATAGAACTCAAGTCTTCAGGATTTTTAGTTCTGGTGGTATTCCTCAGTCTTCCTCCTTTACAAGTTTTAATTGGTGTTCCTCAGAGTACTATTCTAAGCTCAAACCTCTTCAACTTCTATATAAATGATGCACTAAATCAATGAACCCTCCTCACTCTTTATGAGATGATTCTCTGTTAGTAGGTAAGGCTGCCACAGCTTCTGATTTACAATCTATCCAGATTCATCTTTACAGTCTTGGAAATTATTCTGATACTTGGCTTCTTGCCTTCAATATAGGTAAATACCATGTGATCCTTTTGGCAAACATAATCAACACCAGCACTATTTCCTCCAAGGAATTCTCCTTTCTTCAATTTCTGAAGAAATACATTTAGAGGCTTTTATGATGACATATTGAACTTCAGCAGCCATACCAGGACTATTTCATCATCTGCCTTTCAATTCCTTGCCATTGTATAAGGCACTGGTTCAACTGTGACTTGAATTGAGAATGTCTTACCTTAAAACCTTAAATCGCACTTGCCAGTGATAAGGAAAATTCCTGTGAACGCCGGTCACTAATGGTGATAATTCAACTCGTTAGGTGCATCCCATATTGTGAGCCAAGGTTTCTTGCACCAGCCTTTGTCAACTGCAGACTTGAAGGCTTCAATACTGGGCATTATAATAGCATTCTAGCTAAGGGAGTCCCATAGGCTAACTATTCAGTTAGAATAGAATTTATTTTGCAGCCTTGTGCTAGCACGTTTTTAATAAAGCTTCAAGGGGTGGCCTTTGGTACTTGGTGAACTGACTATCTGGAACAGGTTGGGGATCACACTCTGGTCACATACTAACTTGTATGTCATTATTACATCTCCTTGTCTATGTCTACATGTGAGAGATGGTAGTTTGAGCTTATGTAATTGGGTAGGATATGTAAGATGTTGAAATCCCTTTATGCATTTAGTTACACATTGCTGCACTGATTCTAGAACTGAGATATCACACTTATTTACTGGATTAGTTTTTGACATCCCAAATTTCAATTTTGGTCTGATTAGCCCCTTTAAGAGCTTGGTGATCACAGCTGGAGATCTATTGCAGAATGTTCTTTTTATTAAACCAAGATTTTGGTTGGCACTGGCTACTACAGACTGTGCATGAAAATTAAACTTGAGCTTATCATCAACCAAGACTCCCAGATCTTTTTCACCATGACTACATATGAGTGGCTGCTTTGAACCATTACTGGATTCCAGAAAATACTGGCACAAGGGGTTATTTGCTCCAAGATAAATGACTGCATTTCTCGATATACAATTCAAGCCACAAGGATTTTACCCACTTTGACAATGCATCAAGGTCAACCTAGATGGCTCTGGCACTTTGAGGGTCATGAACAGGACCAATTATTTTGGAATTGTCTGCATACAATAGAATTTTATTCTCTATGATTGAAGCTGTGTCGTTGATAAAGATATTAAGTAAAGCTGGACCCAAAACAGTTTCTTGGGGTACTCCACTTTTTACATCTGCTGATTCAAAGAAGAAGGTTGATCTATTATCTCCAAATACCTTTACCACCTGCTTTCTATTGGTAAGAATTTGCATTATCCAGTTGACAATATCATCATGGATGCCGATTGCATAGAGTTTAGGCTCCTGTGGCAAACTTTATCAGATGCTTTGGATGGATCCAGTAGTAACATATCAACAGGAGATCCCTCATAAATTAGTTTTGAGACATGCTTGTATGCATCAATGAGGCTAATGTCAACTGAATGATTGGGACAAAATCCACGTTGATTAGGTGATAGTAGATTATTAGTATTTAAATGGACCATAATGGCTGATTTTACTATACCTTTGAGTAATTTCTCAATTGCTGAGGTAAGACTAATGGGTCAGTAATTGTTAGCTTCATTTCTATTGCCCCCTTTGTGTACAGGCATGATGTAAGCATCCTTCCAATCTTGCAGAATATATCTATTACTAAGGGACTTTTGGAAAAGTAGAGTGAGAGGATGCAACAGTGTTGTATACATCTCGTGTAGTAGCCGGGGGGGGGGGAGTACTCCATCTGGTCCTGTAGATATATTTGGGATAATCTTCTTCAATTGGGTTTCTACTTCAGATTTGGTTATATTAATGGGTGTCATACCATTTCAAATTTCATACCTTGGGGTATCTGGAATTGGAGTATTATCAAGGACAGTAAATACCAAGATGAACTGCTTATTTAATGCATAGGCAATCTCCTGGGTCACAGATTTTACTGCCATCTAGTAGATGTTGTGTAACAGAATACCTACCAGGGTTACCAGATTATGTGTACCTCCAGAACGTCATATAGGGGAGAGTTTTTGGTTTCCTTTTCCAATTTACAGAAGAGTGATTTTCAATAGCCCCTAGTAATATTCTTTTCAGTTTACCCTGACTCTTCTAAATGCATACATTCAATAAAAGACCAATTACATTGGTCTGTTTTACATGTTTCTTAAATTCTAATCTTTGTGGGTACAGACTAAAGCTGCAACCTATGGCAATGTGATCACTTGCTCTGTATGGTGATAGGGGGTCAATACTCAGTATACATTCTTGGTCCTTTACTAGCAGAAGATCAAGTAATGAGGGGTTTTGACTTTCTCTATATCTAGTCAGGGAGCTAAATGCCTTATACAGCGAGTGATTAAAAAGACATTACAGAAATGTTTTAATTTTAGTCTTTGCCATTTCTTTTCATTTATAAGGCAAAGAAGTCCTCAAAAAAGTACATCACAAAGTAACTAAGATGACCAGTAGATTGTAGCACCTTTTGCATCACATGACAAAGATATTAAAAAAAAAAACTTTCAAAGAAACATTATACCACAAGAGAAAGAAGTCACGGATTATCCCCCATTAATACCCCCATCGAGGAAAGAATATAGGCAAGAAGTGTCAACCCAATCCCCTAATAGGGAAAACCTCCTATCTGATATGTGTCTCCAAATTATGAATAAGTACCAACCATCCTGTTCAGCTCAGATAAAAAAAACTGGCCACTGACAGGGGGCTGTCAGCCCAACTAACTGTTCCCCTGTCTTCAGTCTATTGTTTATCCCAATAATTTATCAAATTCAATCAATATTTTATCCAGCTCAAATAATTCACAACACAACTAAGTAAGGATAAAGTATTGCCAAGTATTCATAGCAGAGAACCATTGGGTAGTTCCACTTTTGAATCTTGCAAGTCGGAACTTAGTAACATTGGTGATGCCCATATTGAAAATGAAGATGGACTATTTGTGCTTTACAGTAACTTGGATTGCATCACCACAAAAATGGATGAAATAAAAGCTGTAGTGTCAGCAAGACCTGAAGTGAGTGTGTTTGCCTTCACTGAAGTTAAACCAGAGTATACTTCAGTGCCACTGACTGATGTACAAATCCAGATTACCGGATACAGAATAATTTCAAACCTGTTGAAAGTGGAAGGAGGAGGAATTGTCCTGTATATCAAATCATCACTGACGGTAGGAGACCTTAATTTTGCTTCTCAGTATGAGCTGTGGGTGGAGCAGGTCTGGATAAAAATTGATCTAAAGGGTCACCCCTTAACTATATGTTGTATTTATAGAAGCCAAAACTCTCCTTGTCAGAAATATTCCCACCTTGTGATTGTGAATTCTATAAGTTCGGTGATGAGTCGTCATCGCCATAATATAGTTATTGTTGGAGACTTCAACCTGCCTCAGATTCAATGCAATAGTGGTTATTCTGCTACAAGAGATACCAATGACCAGATTGGCCCACTTCTTGAATGTCTACAAGAACATTCAGTGAGTTAGACAATCGATTTCCCGACTAGGTGCACAGAGGGCCAGAACCCATCTCTCCTGGATCTCCTACTTGTCAAAGATGAGAAGGCAATCCAAAGTATAGACCCAGAACCACCTTTTGGTGCAAGCAACCATATAGCCATAACTTGTTGACTAAAGATGTATCTGTAGACAAACAATTTTAGAAAGCATGAGTATACAAACTATAACAAGGTTAGGCAAGATTTAGCTAACCAAGATTGGTCTTTTGTTGAAAAGAATAATGTAGAGGGAGCTTGGCTTGAGATGAAGGGATCCTCAGTGAGACAACTGCAAAACACACAACAACTACTTGGAAACAAAGGCCAAGAACGCTCCCTTTCATCACATGAGAAATCAAGCTAGCAATCCAAAAGAAAAAGAACTTCTGGAGAAGGTACAAGGCCATCCCAACACAAGCAAATCATGACAAAATTCAAACAAATACAAAACAAAAGTTACTAGAAAGTATGAAGAGTCCTTAGCTTCAGCATTGAAAACGAATCTAAAGAAATTTTGGAAGCATGCCTCCGCTCAAAAGCCCAGAAGACATTCAGTAACCAAACTCTCAGTTAATGGGAATACCATAAGCAACCCTAGAGATATAGCAGAAGCTCTGAACCAGCAGTTCAAGTCCGTTTTTACACCTCCAGAATATATCCCCTTGCCACAGATGCCAGTATATGATATTCAGAAACCAATGCAAATTATTACTGTCAGCACTTTGGATGTGGAATCACAGCTCAAAAGATTGAACCCAAATAAGTCAGTAGGTCCTGAAGGGGTTCACCCTCGGACTTTGAAAGAGGCTCACGTGGAGCTTGCCCTCCCCCTAGCAAAACTGTTCCAGAAGTCTCTTGATACCAAACAAGTCCCTGAAGATTGGCGAAATGCAAATAGTACACCTGTTCACAAGGGTGGAAGCAGGAACTGTGCTCCCAATTACCAACCCATTAGTATCACCTCAACAGTCAGTAAAATCCTCAAAGAAATTATGAATACTGCTGTTATGGAACACCTGATTGACAACAAACTACTTACTGATAGCCAACATGGATTCAGATCTGGATGCTTTGTTGAGATAAATCTTATTGATGAATACAAATGTCACAAACTGCTAGACCAGGGAATCCCTGCTGATATGATCCTATTAGACTTTGCAAAGGCTTTAGACAAAGTTTGCAACTACTGTTTGAAGGCAAAACTCTTAGCTACTGGGATACATGTGGAGGTTGTTCAATGGGTGATGCAGTTCCTCTCAGGAAAAAAACAGAGAGTTAAAGTGTTTGGGGATAAGGGGGCAGGAATTCCTCTCAGAAGTTGCTGGAGTTGATAGCAGTGTGCCCCAGGGAACAATCTTGGGCCCAGCACTTTTCAATATTTTCATTAATGATGCTCCACAGGCTGTAAGAAATTAGATAAGCATTTATGCTGACGATTCAAAGCTTATTGGGCCTGCAGAGACGACAGCAACAAGAACCACCATATAGGAAGACCTGCATTCACTTTCCCTTTGGGCCCACCAATGGAAGCTTGAGTTTAACATTCAGAAATGCAAGACAGTGCATTCGGGAAAAAGAATGAGAAGTGGCAGTACCACATGAGTGGAGGGGATGGCTCTAGGCAATTGATTGGTTCTATGACAGCTGAAAGAGATTTGGAAATAGTTGTCAATGAAGATTTAAAATTCCACAAACACACACAAACAGCAGTTGCCAAAGCATCTCAGATCCTTGGAATAATTAAGCATACGGCACATAGCAGATCATCCAAAGTCATAACATAGCTGTACAAGGGTCTTGTGTAATCATTGCTGGAATTTGGGATGTGTGTTGCCTTGTCCCTGAATAAGGGTGACCAACAGAAAATAGAGTCCATTCAAAGGTGTGAAAACATGCTGTTGATGGATGCAATAACCTTGACTATCCATCTTGCCTGAACAAACTACAGCTCCCAACACTCGTCTACAGACAATGGAGGGGTGATGTCATCAGGGCTTACAAGCTACTGCGTGCTGATTCCTCTTCTCAGAAGCCTTTCCAACTTGACAAATCATCCTGGACAAGAGGGCATAGTAAAAAGCTGCTCCAAAAGAGCTCACAGCAGACTCCGCAACCACTATTTCTGCAATAGAGTAGTGACCCCCTGGAACAGTCTTCCCAATGCAGCTGTCACTGCTTCCTCTGTTGATGCATTCAAGGTTGCCGTTGATAAGAATTGGTCCACCAAACCATGGAAAACAGAATGGGACGCCACCAAACCAATTGCTCTCCATTGTCACTAACCAGCAGCCAGCAACTCTACAGGATTTTTTCTTTATTTTGCTGGACAATGGAATTTAAGGTAAGTCACTACTTAAGCCAAAACGTTGCCAATTGAAGGATCCAGCTTTCAGAAGACACAGAATCTGCTGAATGAATTCACACATTCAAATACAGAATTGATAGGGTGGCTACACCAAGAGTTCCTCTTCAACTAGGAGGTAGTCAAATCTTTAACCAAGAATTAATAAGCAATTGGACAAGCAAAATCATCCCAATGGATGTTATCATGGAGCATTACACGGATTGAAATCCTTAACTTGCTCTAAGCTGCAATTTAAGGTACGGTTATTTAAAGTAATAACATGAGGTGATTCTAATTTTTCAAATACCAGTACTCTTTGGAAGAAGAAGAGGTGGGTGTGATACTTCCAAATACCTTTCAGTAAATATATGTATATTCATATGGTTTAGCTGGTGAACACATCACACGATGTGAAAAAAGTGAACAATGCCTTTTTTATGCTCTTTTCAAATTAATCACTTCTGGTGTAAATTCCATTTTTAGCCATTAATGGGCCCCAAAAGGAAACTCATTATCTTGTCTATAGTTTTTAGACTATATTGTAAAGTTAAAATATTAGTTAAAAACCAATTATATTTTGAATAAGATCTAAAAAACCTTTCTATAATGTTTCAATGTCCTGCTAGCAAAAAAGAAAAATAGGATGCTTCAGTGCTACCCCTGCAAAAATTTGATTTTTCTTGTTGCTCAAGGTAGGGGCTGTAAGTTTCCTACTAAAGGTTTTCAACAATGGTGATTTCATTGGAGTAGTTTTGTTTTGCTGTAATGACTTACTTATTGACTTATGTCTCCTGCCAGGCGCTGCTCGGCGTAGAGTGATGTCTGCCTCTTCCATCCACTTTGGTCCATGGCAAGCGTTTGCACATTGCTCAACCTGATATTTGCCATCGTCAGGAACTCGGACAGGCTGTCAGACCATCGTTTTTTTGGTCGGCCGCGAGGTCACTTCCAACCGGCTTTGACAGGGTTGAAGTCATGGATCGTTTTCGCAGGTATGTGTGGAGGCATTCGAAGTAGGTGTCCAAACCATCGTAGTGTTCGCTTGGCTGCTTGGGTCGAAAACCGAGACTGCTTGGTGAGCTGCAGCAGCTTCTCATTGCTGACAAAGTCGAGCCATCGTAGACCTTCGATCCTCCTCAGGCTCTTCGACTGAAAGACATCAATTGCCTTGAGGGTTGTGGCTGAAGCTTGCCACGTTTCAGCTCCATAGAGCATCACAGAGCCGACGAGGGCGTTGAAAATCCGCAGCTTTGTTGTGCGACTGATGTTTGGTTTTCGCCAGAGGTGACGGTTCAGTCTGCCCATGGCAGAAGACGCTTTGGATATTCTCGATTGTAGTTCAGAAAGAAGCGAGCCATCTGAAGAAATTATGGAGCCCAGTTAGGTGTACCTTTGGACAACTTTGATGCTAGTGGTGCTATCCAGGTTAACTGAAGGATTGGCAGCAGGGGAGGATGGGTCTATGACCATAATTTTGGTTTTAGTCTGGTTTATCTGCAGTCCTACTTTTGAAGTCTCTTCTTGTAGGATTCGAAGCGCTTGTGCCAAGTCATCGGCAAAATCAGCATCTGTAATGACACGATCTCCAAACTTGAGTCCAAAGCTGAGACGTGACGTAGTCCTTGTCAAAACGTAGTCTATGATGACATTGAAGAGCTCTGGGGCCATTGCACATCCTTGGCGCACTCCTGTCGTGATTTCTATGTTTGTTTATTTGTTTTGCTGTAATGCCTTTTTTAAATTCCTGCAAATTTGTTTTTAGAATAGAGGTATGGAAGTATGGAATAGGGCTCTATAGATGGGACTAGTGGTAACCATACTTGGGACATACCTTAATATGTCTTCTTGACACAAAACGCAACTATTTAATAGAGATAATGGGGTAAAAGTATAAAACAGAAAGAATGAAGTACAAATGTGTGACAAAAGAATTATGAAAAACCATGTGCATGTGTTTACAGTGTATCAAATTCTGATAGATCAAAAAGGAAATACAAAATGTCCTGCTTGTCTTCTATCCTTTTGAAATGCTAAATTTCTACTTCTTGTTTTTCTGCAAGTTTTGAAATGATTTCACCAACACTATGGCATTTTCCTTTCTTTGTTTCTTTTTCAAGAATCAAAACAAACTTGCCAACATTTAAAGTAGAAAAAGAGGCTCAAGAGAAGGTCCTTCCTTTGGATCTGTTTCATTAGATCCTAAAAAATCTTCTAAGACTCAAACCTCTTGTGGGCTGCTGTCACTTTCAATAAAGATTGATTTCTTATAATTTTTGGATTTGAAACAAGGGTTTTTGATAGCCTCTTTCACACTCTTAGCTTTTTGAAGCATAGCCTGCTCCTCAATCTTTTTTTCTCTGGAGTGCCTGCCAGCATTCTCTAGACTCCTTTTGGTCAACTTCTTTATATGGCCTTTCTCAGACAAGCTTTTGTATATAGCCTTATCATGACAGGTGAAACAGTCTGGATTGAAGTGCAGGTGACTTGTGCATGTTGAGAGGCTACACCTCACTCTTTATTTGAGGAAATCATGTCTTCATCTCTCAGCTCAGATGCAGGCATGCCCTATGGTAGGCCTGTTACAGCTGATGGCAAAAAGTTGTCACCAAAAAAAAAAACGTCTTTATTAAATGGACAAATACCTTGCTTGAAAACCCACAGGGATGACTGGGGTGAATGAAAAGGGATAAGCAATGCCAAGAGACTGGAAAATTTTGTACAGAGAAAATGGAAATATCTTTGTTATAATGGGATCTCAGAGAGCAGAAGACCCCAGGATCAAGTGGTTGCAGTTTGTGTGATGTATGTGGAGGCAAGATTAACATGATCACATGGTTATCTTTTGCTACCTGGATGGCTTCAACTGATAAGTGAGATTTGTGATTTTCCATAATAAGTAGCCAGGGCTTCTCTTTGCTTGTCTGTACTGTGGAGACAATGTGATGAAGAAACTCAATGAACACTGAAGCTGTAGTCTAGCCACTAATGCAAGGAACAGTACCAGGTGGAGCCCCAAAAGTCATCCTTGCTTACTTACTTACTTACTTAGGTCCTGGCCAATCTCGTGGGACGTTTTGGGGCCACTCCTCTTGCTAGCTGATGTGTAAGGGCTTGGTATGTTGCTCTATCTGGTGTGATACGTGACAACTGGGCTATCTTGACATTGTCAAAGTGGAAGTTCTCCATCCATTGCTTTCGTGGTCTCCCTTTTGGACAATGGAGGGATCCTTCAAGGGCGATTTTTGGGATTTGGCTTGGCTCCATTTGCTTGATGTGGCCAAACCAACGCAGTTGTTGCTCCTTGATTTTACTTAGAATGGTTTCAGTGGACTGGAGCCTTTGTGTACATCCACATTTGTGATTCAGTCAGTGTATTTGATTCTAGCAATGTGATGGAGGCATCTCATCTCAAAAGCTAGAAGTTTTCTTTCATCTTTGATTGTCAGAGTCCATGTTTTGCATCTGTAAATAATTATGGGAATTACTAAACTGTTGAATAGGCGCATTTTGAGTTTGTTGGCTAGGTGGTTGCTTTTCCAGAGGTTGGCTAGTCTTTGGAAGCTAGAGCTAGCAAGTGCAAGTTGACATTTCACATCAGAGCTATGGCAATTATCTGAGGAGAGTAGGCTACCAAGGTACAGGATGTGGTCAATCATTTCAACCTGTCTCTCGCCTATGGCGATAATGGGCAGGTTGTCTAGTTTATGTCTCATAGTTACCATGACTTTGGTCTTGCTGGCATTGATCTCTGTCTCAAACGGCTTTGTGGTATTGTAGAGTTTATCAGCTTGTGCCTGCAGTTCTTGTGTAGAGTTGGCTAGCTCAACAATATCATGAGCGTAGGCAAGATTGTCTATCAGCAGCCCTCCTATTGTTGCACCATATTCCGACATCAGTGACAGAACAACATTTAGAAAGAGGTTGAAGAGATGTGGTGATAAGATGCCCTGGAGTAGTCCTGACAAAGTTGTGAACTCTTCTGACAGCCCATCAATGGTTATTACTTGGCCTCAGAACTGGTTGTACAGACTCTTGATTACTTGGACTATCTCATAAGGGATCCTGTAGTGAAGGAGGATTTGCCAGAGTCCTTTGCACCATATCAGGTCAAATGCCTGACAGCAATTGACGGCATCCTTGCTGTTGTCTTTTTTTCATTGGGAAGACCAGTATTGATGGAATTGAGTTTCCAGATGCTGAAACACAGGCAAGAATTGTTACAGTCTGTCCTCTATCTTCAGAAGTCTCTCTTCCAGCTTCACAGTGACAAAAAGTGGCAGAAGTTGCTCTTCCAACAGCAGTGACAAAACAGCAATAATGATAATAATATACCCTGGTGTGGTATTCAATGCAAATATTCAAAGTAAATACTCAATGAGAATACTGAATAGCCCCTAGCTAACATAAATGTGGCATAATTTTGATGCAGATATCATTGTCTTGAAGCAGGTAAAACACCAAAAATTCCCTTTCTTATAACATTTTGTTTGGGATGTTACTTTGAAATTTTGTTCCATCATAAAATTGAAACAGCAACCCTAATTACATATTGCTTTTATGCAACAAAATTAACTGAAATTTTTAAGAAAGAAGATAATATTTTTAATCTTGTTCTGTGGGGTTGAAACATTTCAATAGGAGAATTTAAATTGCATCATCTAACAATGTACACAGTACTCCTTATTATTAGTAATTTGGCTCACTGAACACAAGCAACAACCCATCATAAAATACCACAGATAATATGTATTCAGATGTGACACTAGCCACATATTTAGGTACCTTAAGGGAGACCAAATATTTTAAAAAAGACAAGTCAACAAGTTAAACTGTTGTATTCTTATGCCATGATTCCACAGGACAAGTTTCCAGCAACAACTGTCAAGAATATTAAAGAGGGAGGGGGGGGGGGGGCTGGGAACCTTCACCCATACATGAGGCCTCTGTCCATGTGAACTAATAGTAAGCTGAAAGGGTTAATGATGGGTCAAAAAGGGAATATTTGTTATCCACTCATTGTCTTGCAAGTGTTTTAATAATTCAAAACTCTCAGAAAACATAAAACTATGCCATTAACTTTAAACAGACAACAGTGTTATAAGATTGCAAAACAAACCATCAAGCCATAGTGAATAATGAATGCTACTACTGCTACTAACCACTGCAGAAGCAAGCTAACTGAGGCCAACACAGTTACATCCCACTCCTCTTTCCTAATCAATCCAAAGACTCTCCCTTTACGCCCTCCCAAGAAGTTCCCATATCCCTTAAATCTTTCTTTATTACATCCTCCTAACCCATTTTGGGATGACCTGCTTTTTGTTTGGCCCTAGACAGTTGGCAAACAAGGACTATCTTTGATAATCTGTCATTCATCATCCGCAGAATATGTCCTAGTCAATGAATACAGTTTTATAAAAGATAAAATAAACATTATTAGACAAAGAAATGCATAAAAAGAACTTTAAACTTAGTTTTGATCATCAAAGTTACAAATTCCAGTCATTGTCATCCATATTTTTAGAAAAAAAAATTATTCAGTCACCTGTTGTAATTTTCCCATTCCAGAAGAGGCAAGGTTATAATGTAACCTTCTATTAAAGTTTCAGATCAACATCTTTATTGTACTTATGCATCAGAATGGTTGGCATAACAACCAAAAACAGGAAATAAAATTACAAAAAAAATTGTGTTATGCAGAAAATATTCCATTAAAATTTCTCAATGCTATATTAACTTGATACCAGTGTTTCATTAAATGTGTTAATAATTTCAATACAGGTTATACCCTGCCATGATAAACAAATTTTTATGGTTAACATGGAGTAGTTCATATAATTGACCTACAAATAAAGTAAACATACCAATTGATGCCATTTTTTATGCTCTTTCTGAATATAGTAATTGCTTTTCTTGCAAATTCAATTTTATACCTTTTTTGGACCCTTGAAAATGATTATTTCTTTCTATGGTTTTTGGGTATAAAAGGGATTCCCGCCATTGGTTTCAAACTCACTCTTTCATTATAAAACCCATTTTTGAAGATAAATAATCCATAATAAGCATTGATTTGTCACAATTAATTTGAAAAAAAAAAATCAAAACAATTTTGCCATTTTTATCTGCCATATTTCTTCTGTCAGCTTTGATGTTTTTTTTACATATAGGAAAAATGGCAGTTTTTAAGCATCCTAACAGTGGTAAGACACTAACAATGGTGAGATTGTTTTGAATTTTTTTCACAACACAAATCAACTTCACAAATCAATGTTTCTGAATTATACAACTTTTACAAAATGGATTTATAATGAAATAGTAAGCTTGAATTAATGTTTTATCCCATTTATATATAAAAAAAATTTATAGAAAGAAATTATTATTTTCAAGGGTCCTAAAAGGGCTTAAAATTGCAGTTGCATGAAAAGTAAATATTATATTCAGAAAGAGCATAAAAAATGGCACTGAAAAGGGTTGTGAACTTGCAAACTTTTTATGTGAAATACATTCTTTTTTTTTACCTCAGAGGGGATCTAGAAGAGTGAAAATCATTCTTTTTGGGTGTAAGTTTTCATTTGCTTGAAACATCAATAGTTGGCAACTTTGTTGGAAGTGCAATTATCCCAACAAACAGGGTTGCCAAATTACACACTTTTCATTTTAAATACACTCTTTTTTACCTCAGGGGGGATGTAAATTTTTGACTTGCACTCATTTGAGCAGTTGATATAACTCAGCGCTTCCATTTCTACTATATTTTCAGTGTCTCCATTTCTACTATATTTTAGACTAGACTACTTCATTTTGAAAATTTCTCCTCTAATATTTTTAGACCTACTTTAATACTTTATTTCTACTTTAAATTTGGATTTTCTACTTTTTTTTTCCTTGCCAAACCTATGGATTTTCATTACAGAAATAAGAAATTTGGGTAAAACAGCAAGATTTTGGCAATAATGATTGACAAAATTCTTGTTTTTGTCAGACTTGGATAGACATGCAAATTAAAACAAAAATAACCAATGTGGAAGAATTGATGTGATAGAAAATATAAATACAAGCACCTATGCACATTTACAGCCAAATAGACTGAACAATATACAGTAAGAAATAATTTATTTTTATTAGGGCTTCCTTCTCTGCATCTTTACTAAACCAGTATAGCTGATTATGTCATGTATCATGTCTTTTCAATAGACACACAGCCTACAAGTTTGGCTATAGTATATCTGCAAGTTGAGTTAATTTGAATTCTTGGATTTTGTGTAGATTGTCTCATAACTTAGCCGACTCATATCAGAGGCATGAATTCAAAAAAAAACTTTGAATTAATGATTAATTGGTGTTTTTTCTTTTATTTGCATATTTTAGCAAGCAAATCAACTTAAAAGATATTGTTATATAATGAAACAGCCAATTGGTTTTGAGTTTTAGCCTTAGGCATATCTTATTTCTTTATTTTTATACTTTTTTGGGGTGGGGGAAGTTTGGCAAAAATATGTCATACTTGAAATCTCAAAAACTGGAGGTTATTTTTTGCCACTTGCATTGTTGAACAAAAGACACATTGCAAACCTCATTCAAAGCAGTCAGTTAATATCAAATATTGTAAAAACAAACAAAAATCATATAAGACATCCATTTAAAATGACTAAGTGTTAAAGCACAAAGGCATAAAAATATGCAAACAGTAAAATATTTGCAATTTAATATAAACTGACAAATCATCAGAATTAATACACACATATAATAATCATTAATATTAAACCATACTTCATACCAATATTAATGTCAATCCTTGATACCAATTCAAATAAAAAGAAGGGTGTTGCAAAAATGGTAACAGAGAAGGAAAAAAATAATGGCAAAGAAAAACCAATAAATAAAATATATTCATATGGCCCAGAATCTGAACTCTGGCACTGGAATCTATAAATCAAAACCAAACTTAACTAGTCAATAAATACAAAGCATCATTTTAAACATCCAAAGAAGATTTTGACAAGTAAAAGGTCTTGAGTTGAAAAATAAGTCATTTTGAACAAATGCTGTGTAACTTGGAAAGAAGTCAGAAGATGTGGAAACTTTTTGGGATTTTGGGGTACTGTTCTATTAGCTACAAGATGCATGAGAGGTGAAGTTTGGTTAATGCTAATGAAATAAAACAAAATATGATGTGCATATAATAGTTGAGAAACAAATTTTGGTTATACATTTGCACATTAGGGGGGGGGAGGAGGGGAAGGGGTAAAGCATAGCATATATTAGATATGCAACCTCACCTAACCTAGGTACCTTTCCCCCCCCCCCCCTAAACCTCAAAAAGTGGGTTAAATATTATAAATGTAGCAAGATACCACCGTTTGCAATCCATTCTCTGTTGAAAGAACCTGTTTGACTAGTTTCTTTTATCATCTATCTTGTCTGTCTTGTAGCTAATAGACCAGTACCAATTTTGGCATAGAAAATAGGGATTTTCCACTAGCCTTTTAGGGATTTGAAAGCAACTGGAGTGGAAACACTGGTAATATAGAATCATTTTTTTTTACATTCCTATTCAAATTGTAAGCACAATAACATACTTACTTCCAGATTCAGTCCTACTATAATTTTCCTTCTTTTTTTGCACTTAAATACTTTATTCCCAAATTATTAGAATGGAAGCACTGATTTTCACTTCATAATTAGGGCTAATTGCATTAGTGTGCAAACATGTCAGTTTTTAAGACAAAAAAAGCCAGCAAATTTTACTGAATGACTAGACTATCAGTAACATTATGGTGATTCATGCCACTATTTCAAGGGTCTAACTTTCTCTACTGACTGAACAAACCAATTAGGAGATTTCTACATAGCCTATACATCATCCCTCTGGAGATAACTTTATGATCCTGTATCCAAAAATTGGGTGGTAAATTCCTAGGTGGTGCAATAATCTAGCTAGGATGAAAGTGAAAGCATAATTTGATGCCTTTTTTATGGTCTTTCATAATTCAAAATCACCTTTAGGGCTAATTGCATCTTGAGGCCTTAAATGGGCCCCAAAGTTTTTTATATGAATTATGAAAGAGCATAAAGAAAGCATCAAATTATGCTTTCCCTTTCATCCAAGCTAAATTATATGGCCCGCTGCAAATTTACCATGAACTCCCTCCACCCATCCCCCTAATGTGCAAATATATACCCTGAATTGTTGGTGGCAAAGTTTCAAATCACAAAATTCAGCACTGTTTTTATTAACAGCATTTGAAACATTGAAACAGTTAGGAAATGGTTTGAATTGAAAATCAAGTACTTTGGGTAGATTTTTAGGTGGCACTATAATCTAGCTAGGATGAAGTGAAAACGTCATTTGATGTCTTTTTTATGCTCTTTCATAATACAATAATTGCTTCTGTTGCAAATTGCACCTTGAGCCCTTAAAGGGGCCCTGAAGGTATTTTATATGAATTATGAAAGAGCATAAGAAAGCATCAAATGATGTTTTCACTTTCATCCTAGCTAAATAATATGGCCTACTGTAAATTTACTATGGAATTTATCCTCTCCCCACCCTCCTAATGTGCAAATATATACCCTGAATTGTTGACAGCAAAGTTTTGAATTGCAAAATCCAGTGCTATTTTTGTCAACAGCATTTGAAAAATTTAAAATGATAGGAAAAGGGTCTGAATTGAAAATCAAGTATTTCATAGGTTAGGTTATAACTTTTTGTGTGGTTACAAAAATGAAATACCTTAGGGGCCCCTTTAAGTGCTCAAGATGCAATTTGCAACAGAAGTGATTACTGTATTATGAAAGAGCATAAAAAAGGCATCAAATGAAAGGTATGTTCTTTTGCACTAAGATCTCACATCTTTCTGCAAAGATTTCCATTCTTTTAACTCATCTTTGTTCTATGATCTTAAAGCTCACTTATGTTAGCAAAAACTGTGAAGGATGCCCTTTTTCTGCCATATAGAACAATGATGAGACAACTTTGATGATATACTCATCATTGTTCTTAGACCACTGATCAGAGGAGAATGATGAGACATTAGCAAAAGAATGCTATTAGATGTAAGATCTTAGTGCTAGGATTTCACTTTTAATTACCTTAAATTACCTTAAATCGCACTTGCTAGCGATAGGACGAATCCTGTGTCCGCCAGCTTCAGTGATGATAGTTAATCATCATTTGTGGCGTCCCAAATGGTGCACCACGGTTTGTTGAGCCACTCCCTATCCACTGATGACTTGAACGCATCCACGCTGGTAGAGGTTACTGTTTTTTCACTAAGGGAGTTCCACAAGCTGACAACTCTATTTGAGAAGAACTTGTTCCTTAGTCTGGTGTTGGCTCGTTTTCGGAATTGCTTTTGAGAATGACCACGAGTTCTGTTTGAATTGTCCGGTTGAAAAAGGCCAGGAATGGTATCCTCAGCATTTAGGAGCTTGTATGCTGTTATCACATCGCCTCGTTTGCGACAATATGTTAGAGATGGTATTCTAAGCTTACGGAGACGGGATGGATAAGGGACATCATAGAGGTCTCTAATACATTTCGTTGCCCTCCTCTGGACTGATTCTAGAGCTGCTTGGTCTGTCTTATTGATTGGGCATGCAATACACATTCCAAACTCTAGCCTTGGTCAAACTAGACTCTTGTATAGCTTGGTCATAACAGTTGGAGATCTGCTAGTGAACGTTCTTTTGATTAAGCCAAGAGTCTGATTAGCCTTCGCAATAGTCGCTTGTGCATGAATATGAAATTTCAATTCATCGTCTACCAGGACACCAAGATCTCTCTCCGCGTGGCTGCTGGAAATGGCATTTCGGGACCCATCCCTACAATCCATATGGTACTGAGTGTGTGGGTTTTTCTTCCCAAGGTGGAGAGTCTTGCATTTTGATGCGTTGAATTCAAGCCTCCAAATATTAGTCCAGTGAGTGAATGTATCGAGGTCCAGTTGGATTGACTTAATATTCTCTGCTGTGTCTGCACGACCGATAAGTTTCGAGTCATCAGCGTAGAGGCTTACTTTGTTATTTAGGATTTTTGGCATGTCATTTATATATATATTAAATAAAGTCAGACCCAAAACTGTGCCCTGGGGGACACCACTTCCAACAGCGGCCACCTCGGAGAAAAACGTCCTTCCATCCTCGCCAAATACTTTAACCGTCTGTTTCCTATCTGTTAAAAACTGCATCACCCACTCAACCACACCACCACTCACCCCAATAGCTTGGAGCTTGATTCGAAGTCTTTTATGGCAGACTTTGTCAAACGCCTTTGCCAAATCGAGTAGTATGATATCGACTGGGAACCCCTGGTCTAGAAGATCGGTGATATAATTATAAGAATCAATCAAGTTTGTTTCAACTGACCGACCAGACCTAAAGCCATGCTGACATGATGAGAATAGTTTATTGGTTGTCAAGTGTTTCAGGGTTGCAGTATTAACAATCGCTTCTAGTAGCTTCCCGACTGCAGAGGTGACACTGATTGGCCGGTAATTGCTTGCGTCCTCTTTGCTGCCACCCTTATGTATGGGGGTTATGTGGGCCATGCGCCAATCCTGCGAGATACACTCTTCATCAAGGGATTTCTGAAAAAGGTGAGTGAGCGGGCCTGATAGTTCAACATGCAATTCTTTAAGAAGCCTTGGGTGTATACCATCAGGTCCCACCGACTTATTTGGATTCAACTTTTTTAGGCATGCCTCTACATCTACCCTATTGACTGTAATCGGGGGCATAGGGGTTATGATGGTATAGGTGGGGGGGTCTGGAAGAGGGGCATTATCAGGTGGAGTAAATACAGATGTAAACTGCCTATTTACGGCATTGGCAATTTCTATTGGGTCATCTATTATACGGTCATTATCTTTAAGTCGCGTAACAGAGTGTCTACCAGGTTTACGGGCTGAGGCATAATTCCAAAAGCGTTTTGGATTTAACTTGCTTGCTGCTGCTACAGCCTCCTCATGCTGTTCAAATAACTTTCTGGATAGATTTCTGACTTGATTTCGTGTCTTGGTATATTTTGTGTAGTGGTTCTTATTGTGTATATTCTGTTTATATAGTCTCCAATACCTTTTCTTTTTATTTCTTGCTCTCTTTAATTCTTTGGTCATAAATGGTAGCGTTTTGGGTTTACGAGCCCATCTTACTGCAGTATTTTTCTCTGAGACCTCTAGCAGTATTTTCTTCATCATATTCCACAATTTATCAAAATCATTCTCAGTGATAAAGGACCAATCCTGCCCCGCCAACTCTTGCTTCATCAGATGGTAATCTCTATACACATGTTTGGTAAAAACTGATTTTTCTGGATACAGTCTAAGGGAGCATTGTATGGCAGCGTGATCGCTTGCACCGAAGGGCGGTAGTGGGGCCACGTTTAAGAGCGCTTCATGGTCGTTTACTATTACGAGGTCCAGCAATGATGGGGGGTGGCCATCCCGGTGCCTAGTCGGAAAATTTACAGCTTGGTAAAGTGAATAGTTAGCTAGACACTCAAGAAATGGTACAACTGATTTCTGTCCAGAATAGCCACAGCCATCTATCCATTGGACAGAAGGTAGGTTAAAATCCCCGACTATGAGAAGGTTTCCTGTCAGCGCTACTTTTCTATCAATTGATTTTACTACTTCAAAAAGGGACCTCTCTAAATTAGGGGAACTCGGACTTCTGTAAATCGTACCAATCTGTATTGGCTCACCAGGTAGGTTTATTGATATCCACACTTGTTCTAGGTAAGGCTCATAATCAGATTCAATATTAATATTTCTTACCTGGAAAGTATCTCGGATGTATAGGACGATTCCCCTTCCTTCCTCCTTTGATAGGTTGCTGATTATTTTGTATCCCGGTATCTGTATCTGTTGTTCCATCAGAGGGATAGCAGTCCTTTTTGGTTTCACTTCACAGAAGGCATAAATATCTGAAGCGCCTGATGTAATAACACACTTAATTTCTTGAAACTATGAAGTTAGACAGTCAACATTGCTGAAAATAACACTAAGGGCACTAATCTTCCCACAGCTTCCACTAGCAGAGGGAGTTGATGATCTTTCAGAACTCGGTGAATCAATGGTTTGTCCAGATCTAGCACTGTAAAAACAATCGTCCGACTCCCCGCTAGCAAAAGTATCACTTACATCTAATAATGCACTAGAAGAGAAACTATGTACAGGTTTTGGCAGCCCACTTAGAGTTCCATCTGAGTTGGAGGGGCTGGAGGTAGCAAGTTTTTTGATACGATTTTGCCACCCCAAATCACAATATCCATCTCTCCATTTGCTCGCCGAGCTTGGATCTCTTCATATAGCATGGCTCTTTTAGTCCAGTCTGCTTTGGATACGTCGTTTCTGAACTGAATTCTACCAGTTCCTCTCTTTTCATACGACTTCTGGAGAATTTTTTTCTTTGTTTCAAGGTTGACAACGGAAAAAATGATTGGTGAGTTTGAGCTAGTTTGGTTATTCGGGTTAGCTAAGCGACAGGGATTTATGACGGATATATTTGGAAGGCTATACTCTTGGGACAAATACTGCTGAATAAACTGTCCGTCTTCTGGTTTTGCTGGCACTCCAAACACAACAAGGTTCAGTTTACGTCTCTGTCTGTCTCTATCTTCGACTATTAACTGCTTCATTTTGTTCTCTAAGTGGCTATCAAGATCGCTTTTTAAAGCCTGTACCTGCGAGACTACAAGACAATTCAGCAAGTCCTGGTCGACGGCAGCGCCAGATGTTTGCTCGAGGGTATCTATCCGCGTCTCAATGGCTTGAAATCTATGATCCATGTCTTTGATCACTTCACGCTTAAACTCACTAAAAGACATTTTGACGGCATCTTTAATTTTCACATCAAGATCCTGAATGACCGCTAGGGCCGGTTGAAGCGGTTCAAGGGATTTGGTAATAGCATTTTGGATATCCGATGCATTTAGTCTTGCTTGTTTGTCACCTTTACACATAGGACAATGCCACTCGCATCCGATACGCCTTGTCATCTTTGTTAAGAGAGCATACTCCAGCTCAGTCATTTCAAGACAATCTATACAAAGCCATCGATTGCAACCATCACAATTCATCGCACTTGATTCTTCATCCAAATTACAACCACAAGCTGCACACTGATCAGTTCCTTTTTTTGGACTCGTGCGAGGAAGAGTAGCACACAGCCCTGATGTTTTCACTTTCATCCAAGCTAAATTACAGTGCCACCTAAAAATTTACCATATTTTCCAGGTTAGGTTATAACTTCTTTGTGTGGTTACAAAAATGAAAAACCTTTGAGGCCCCTTTAAGGGCTCAAGAAGCAATTAGCCCCAGAAGCAATTATTGAATTATTAAAGAGAATTAAAAAGGCATCAAATGATAGGCCTATTCTTTTGCACTCAGATCTCACATCTTTCTGCAAAGATTTCTGTTCTTCTAACTCATCTTTGTTCTAAGATCTTGTAGCTCACTGATGCTAGCAAAAAGTGTAAAAGATGTCATCTTTCTACCATAAAAAACAATAATGAGAGAACTTTGATGATATACTTATCATTGCTCTTAGACTGCTGACCAGAGCAGAATGATTAAAGACACTTGCAAAAGAATGCTATAAGATGTAGGCTAAGATCTTAGAGCTAAGATTTCATGGTAAATATATACCAAATCATATTATTGAGTTAGGAATAAAGTAATTACACCATTTGATGCCTTTTTTATGCTGATTACAAATATAATAATGATTTCTATCAGAAATGAATTTTAGCCCCCCCCCCCTATATATGCCAATTCAGGGTATATATTTCTACATTAGGGGGGGGGGTAAAGTTTAAACTTACCTCCCATTTACATCAGAAACAAAATTTGCCCCCCCCC
>JAQQPU010000407.1:97977-115703 GCA_029168905.1 Artemia sp. Kazakhstan ARC1039 | reverse complement strand
ATGGTACTCCAACTACTACTTCAATTACGACTACTTATAAGGCTAAAACCATTGAGTTGAAAAGGGCATCAAAAGAGGTCAAAAGGGCACATCGGCAATATTTAGGAACAGTTTACCATATCAAGGTGAAACTTCCGGGGTTTCACGAGGGGGGTTTTCAAATGACCAAAAGGCAACATGTACATGCTGCACATGCAATTGCTTTTAATACTGCTACTAGTACTACTTATAACGCTACTGTGACTAGAACTATTACTATGCCGAAGGGTATAAAGGTGAAATTGTAAGAGAATTTGAGAGGGAAGTTGAATTAAATCAATACACGCGGTCTGTATACAGATTGTCAAAAGGATGTATCAAACATCTTAAGAAAAGTTTCGAGCGTGAAGTTGAAACTTATAGGGCTTATTGTGGAGGATATTGAACTAACCGCTTCTAAAGCTAAGGCTACTACTTTGAATTTGACAGCTGCCACGACTACTGTTACTACTATTTCTACTGTTACTACAACTACTGCTGCTAAACCTAAGAATCTTAAGGCAAAAATTAGGAGAATATCGAAACTGTATTGAACTAAATTGAAAAACACTCTACCCGAATGGGTTTCAAGAGGATGTATCAGCTATGCTTCAGGAACAATAGATGGTATTAAATTAAAACCTTCAGTTTGTGTTGAAGGGGAGGCTGAAGAAACCGAAAGGTGCTATGCGCATATTGCTACTAATGCTACTACTGTTACTACAACTGTTGCTACTACGCTGGCTAAGGGTATTAAATTGAAAGCTTCCAAGGAATATTTAGAACTACATCAAAACGAACTATGATCATGTAGATTGACAAAAGGATGACGAAGCAGTATCACAAGAATGGCTTACATTATTAAGTTAGGCTTTACAGGGTAAGTTACGGCAGATTTTGAACTAGCCAGAAAGTAGTATGTACATACTATTAATACTACTACTGCATATACTATAACTAATAGGTATAAATGGGTAAACTTATACTATGGGTATAAAGGTAAAACTTTTAGGGAACGTTTAGGGGGATTTTCCATTAAACGAACGAACTATGTCGATGCAGGCTTTCAAAAAGGTACATAACCAATATTATAGGCAGCGCCACTTTATCAAAATGTTTATTGGGTAGGACTAAAAATTAACTTGAGTAGAACTGACAACCCCCATGCTTTTCCCATGTCCCATACTCAATAATGTGAGTATAAATGTTCGATATTTATTTGGGTTGAAATGAAAAATGTAGTGGGTTCTGTGCGGTTTGATGTGTTTGGGTGATATTATTATGATTAAGAAAAAATTATTTAGTGTGAGTTTTAGTGTTTGTAA
The DNA here is from genome assembly GCA_029168905.1 of Artemia sp. Kazakhstan ARC1039. Taxonomy (NCBI): domain Eukaryota; kingdom Metazoa; phylum Arthropoda; class Branchiopoda; order Anostraca; family Artemiidae; genus Artemia; species Artemia sp. Kazakhstan ARC1039. The sequence continues at coordinate 114,360 of JAQQPU010000407.1, read as the reverse complement.
TTTTTTGTGGTAGAGGCATGGGGGGTACTCTTTGGCGTGAGATCAGTACATGATAATGGTTAGTCAAGTTCACGAGATCCCTACATCTAGGCTGGAGGAATTGGAAAGAAATTCAGCCCTTTTTAGTAATGTATTCCAAACGCCCCTAGCCCATGATAATAATGAAATTTTAAATTATTTTTTAGTCCCCCCAAATAAATATTTGTTTTCTCATGAAATAGTTCATAAAAACCCAAATATGAGGAGAATATCTTTTTGGAACTGTCGTGGATGGAGGAGTGGGCAAGATGCAATTAAAAATTTTTTATTTGAATCTGTTACGGATATTTTTGGAGTTTGTGAAACATTTTTAGATGAAATTTCGGCAAAAAAAAATTAATATTAGTGATTTCCAATTTTTTCACGTAAGTAGAACTAAAAAAAAGCTAGGTGGTTTAGCAATACTAGTTAAAAATTATATTCCGGCACGGCTGAAAGAAGAATTTTTATATTTGAATAAGGAGATGATTTTCGAAAGCTGTATTGTTGAATGTTTTATACCAAATAATGATAAACTTTTAATTGCTGTAATTTATCATCCTCCCTCTTCAAATAAGGCAGATTTTATTGATAAATTTGAAAATATGTTGGGTGATATCAAATCTTCGAATGCCATTTTTAATCCTTGGGGACTTCAATATTGATTTAATGGAATGTCTCCCATCTAGACAGCAAGGAATTGACCGACATCTCGTTCAGTTTTTGGAATGTAACCTTTCTCATGGTATGAACCCAGTATATTTTATTCCGACACACATAACAAATTCTTCTTTTTCTCTGATTGATAATATTTTTGCACCTTATCCATGTGAGGCTACATTCGTGGTTACGGAGGATACATCTGACCATTGTATTTTAATGTCTGATTTCAAAGCGCAAAAGATAGTCAATAAAGAAAATCATATGAAGAGGAGAAACTTTTCACAAGTAAATATGAATGAATTGAAATCTTATCTTAGCGATGTACTATGGAGTGAAGTTGTTAATGAGAATGACCCCAACATATCTTTAGATATATTTTATCGAATTTTAAATGAAAAACTGGACCTTCATTGCCCATTTAAAACTGCACACCGGAAAAAAACCTCACCCAAACAACCTTGGATAAGTCCATCACTTCTAAAATCTATCAAGGAAAAAAATAGACTGTATAAGATAAGAATGAAATACCCCTCAGTTCATAATGTATAGTGATTCAAAAATTACAAAAATTTGCTAGTTAAAACTTTTAGAAAAAGTGAAAAAATGTATTATGAAAATGCATTTAAAAAATCTGATTCACCTCGGACTACATGGAAATTAATTAAGGAAAGAATTGGAAACAATATTAAAAATCCACATCCTAAAGTGATCATAAATGAAAATGGTGTTGAGTTGAAGGAGAAGGATGTTGTTGCAAAATATTTTTGTCATTATTTTCTCATATTAGTTCTACCGTTGAACCGGAATCCCCTGAATCTCCATCTCATTCATATAAAGAATATCTCCCGCCATCCGAAAATTCCAGCATGTTCCTGGCCCCTGTCACTTTCGGTGAGTTCCAGAAAGTAATTATGAATCTAAAGAGTGGTAATTCTCTAGGTCTAGGTGGGCTCTCCACAAATATTCTGAAAGAACTTGCATGTGTAATCCACGTCCTGTTGCTTCATATTTTAAATGCATCTATGTCATCAGGGATCTTTCCGGAAGTATGGAAATCTGCACGAGTTATTCCAATACATAAGAAAGGTGATAAGACAGATATAGGTAACTATCGCTCAATAGCTATTCTTTCCCTTATATCTAAGGTTATTGAAAATATTATTCAAAAAAGAATTGTCTCGTTTTTTGATAAAAGGAATTTATTTACTAAAAATCAGTTTGGATTCAGGGCGGGTCATTTTACTGAACAAGATATTGCAGCGCTAATTTTGGAGATTAATGATTCATTAAATGACGAAAATCATGTATCTGCTCTTTTCTATGATATAAAAAAGGCATTTGATACGCTAAACCATGAAATTTTATTGGAGAAAATTAATAATGCAGGTATTCGAGGTAAAGGCCTAGATCTAATAAAATCTTACTTGCATGGTCGAAAAATTCAGGCAGAAGTAAATGGGCACCTGTCAAGCCATATTGTTATTGATGATATTCGAGTCCCCCAGGGATCAGTATTAGGGCCATTACTATTTTTGGTTTATAAAAATGACCTTTCGAGGTGTTTACCCCAAGATAGTAGTTTAGCAGTAATTTTTGCAGATGATACGGCGGTGACAGCTTAAGCTAAAACCCCATCTTTGTTGGCTGAGAAAATGGTGACAGCAATGAATTCTTTGAATAAATGGTTTGCATGTAACTACCTGGCTCCGAACTTTTCTAAAACTGAATTCAGGATTTTTGGGCGGTCAGAGCGGGCAGTAAATAAAATTACCATAGAAGAGTTAATTGTAAATCAAAGTAGGATAAAAAGAGTAAATTCATTTCGTTACATTGGGATTATTCTTGATGAGCTTTTATCTTTCCGTAAGCATTTTGACTATTTGAGATTGAAACTTGCCCATAACTTAGGTTGTCTTCATAGAATGAACTATTTGAAACTTGCCCATAACTTAGGTTGTCTTCATAGAATGAAATATGTATTTCCTTTCTCCATCCTTAAGATTTTATATCATTCTCTAATTGAATCATATTTTAAATATTGCCCTGTAATAGACCTCAACACATTTATGGTCCATCTCCAACCTCTTCAGATAATTCAAAATAAGGCGGTTAGAATTCTGGGTACTTTTGTTCATCGCCCAGTGAGGCTTCAAAATCTTTCAGAAACCCAAACTTTATATCTTTTTCTCAATATACTTAATCTCAAACAACTGAAAGACCTGCATACAGCAATGTGGTATTATGATATCCAATCTTCGGCAAATTATTTCCATGATCTGGGTAGACTCCCATTTCTCCGGCCCACCACGTCCGCTCCAAGAAGTATCGCCTTCCCCCAATTAAATCTGAAAGAGCTAGATTCTCAATCAGATACTAGATTCCTCATATTGCAAAAAAATTTAATTTAATAGATATGTCCCCAAGATTCAAGAGCCGATTTTCTTTGAAAAGACATATTTCAAAAATTGTTCTTTGCCTGGATGTTGGGATTGGTGAATTTGAATTTTAGTATGAAATTTGTTGTGGTGTTCTCGCGCTGGGGTGGCCTCCTCTGTTATCTCCTACCATGTGTGTCTTTTTTTCATTATTGATATGCTTTATTTGTTATTTCGGCATTTTTTTTATTTTATGTTTTTGGCCGACACATCGAGCCCTGCTCCCCGTCAGCTGGTTTAGAAAATTATTTATTCGTGTAATTTGTTTGTTAAATAAACTTATTATTATTATTCTCAAAATAAGAACATAATTTGCACTTTACTGAAAGAAATCAAACAAATCAAAGTGGATAATTAGTTTACCAGACATATACCGATATTTATTCATTTAGCTCTTAATAATTTTTGATGTATTAAAGTTGAAAACTGAAAACATTTCAAACATATTTAGTTTTCAGTAAAGTACAAACTATGTTCTGTCTTGAGAAAGCGTGGGGGTTGTCAGCCCTACTCATGTCAATTTCTGCTCTTTTTTAGTTTGGCTCAGTTATTAATGTAATTTATGTTTGTTTTGGGGTTCATTTATTTATTAAAGGAGATTTATGGTAGTTTTATGCTGGATTATTTGACTTTATTTCTGATCATTTTTGGTTTTGTTTTTTTTTCTTTCTTTTTTGTTCCCGGGGGTTATCATTTCAAACCAGTGATCGTATAAATTCGGAGAGGGCTCACTTTATTGGAAATAAAATTTTCTAGTGCTCTTTTTAAGTACCCGAAAATATTGGAGGGCATCTAGCCCCTTGTCTTACGCTCATTTTATCCCCAAAGTTACCCGATCAAAATTTTTAGATAACAATTTTATTCAGCATAGTCTAAAAATCTAACAACTATGTATTTGATGATGACTTAACCCCCCAAGATCCTTGGGGGAAGGGCTGTAAGTTATGAACTTGGCCCATTGTTTACATATAGTGTTTCTTATTGGGAAGTATACAGACGTTTATAGGAGGGAATTTTCTGGTGGGGGGTTGGGAGAGGAATTACCTGGTAAGATCTTTCTGTGGAGGAATTTTTCATGGGGAAAGAGAATTTTTTCTATAGGGGGAACCGGATTTCTCAGCATATTTAAAAAACCATAAGAAATTGAACTAAAAAACCAGTTTGTTTCAACCGAAAGTAAAGAGCAAAATTAAAACTTAAAATTAACAGAAGTTATTACTTATATGAAGTCACCCCCTCGTCAATACCTAGTTCTTTACGCTAAAGTCCGAAATTTGTCCAAATTCTTTAAGAATGACTCCTGAATCATAAAGGCCGTTTAATTAGAATTGATGGCTCTTTTAAAAGTACTAAAAAAAACTTTAGCGTAAAGAGCGAGGTATTGACGGGAGGCGACCCCCCTCATATACGCAACCATTTCTGTTCGTTTTAAGTTTTAAAGTTGCTCCTTACTTTCAGTTGAAAAAATTGTTGTGTTTTTTATTTAATATTATACAGAGATGATATTTTCGCTAAACCTCTTCTACTGGCTGAATGTAATGCCTGATTACAGTTTATATTACTGAGGACTAAATGCGCTAGATGGCTCAGAAGCTTCTCAGTCATTAATTTAAGGGTCAAAATTTGAGCAAAGCATTTTCTTTCCTTCCTAGAACCACACTGTTCTTCTCTTAAGACTTTATTCACACCCTCTCTTCGTCTAAAAGTATCATCATGCATAGTAATTTACCTGCTACAAAAATAAACTAATGCCTCCACAATTACCACACTTACTCTTATCTCCTTTTTTTTAAGGGTTTAATCAAGGGAAAGTCTGATTCAAATTTGTTTTATGCATCTTTTTCCACTTTTGATGTAGGCAAAAGGTAAGGGACTCAATTTCAATCAGAGGACACTAGAGACAAAAAGAAACGAAAATATAAGAATAACAGAAAAAAACTTAGTTAAAACATACAAAAGCATATTAGAGGCAAGGCTAAAGCGCTGCCTATAGTAGTGAGCCATAAAGCTTCAATGTTTTATTGTTTATTTATTATTATTTTTCCCAATGGTCACTTCATATGGAAGGAGTGTTCTTATAAACATCGGAAAAGGCTCATTCATTGGAAATCAGAAATTCTATTTACTTTTCTACGAGTAAAAAATTATCTTGGAGGGCAACCAGTCCCCTCCCCCATCACGTCCTTTTCCCCCAAATGCATCCGGTCAAATTTTGAGATAGCCATCTTGTTCAAAATAGTCCAAAGGCCAAATAAATATGCCTCCAGGGTTTAATCCTTCCGCTCGTTCTTGGGGTAAGAGCTACAAGTTACGCAAGTTGTCCATGGTTAACATATAAGGTACTTATAGAAGGGGTTGCTATACAAATTTCAGAGGAAGCTCATTAAATTTGAAACTGAAAGTTGTAGTTTCCCTGTTTAAGAGTTGAAAGTTCTTGGAGGGCAAAAATCCCTCCACAAGCCTTTTTTTCCAAATACCTCCGATCAAAATTTTGAGATAACCGTTTTTTTCAAAATATTCCGAAGGTCAAATAGCTATGCTTCAGGTTTGACACACCCCCTCCCCAGCCCACGGGGCAAGGGCTGTAAGTTATACAAGTTGCCCATGATTAGCATATAAGAATTTTTATTGAAAAGAGAATGTTTTTTATATTGGGTCTCAAAACAGGATTTTGGTAATAAGGTGAAACTGTAAGGAAATTTTGAGAAGGATGCCAAACCCAATCAAAACACACAATGCGCTTGTTGGTTATGAAAAAGGGAACATCACGAATATCTAAAGAACGACGGAGAATATTAAGTTGAAACTTTCAAGGTATACTGAGGAATTATTGAAGAGATTTTGGAGGATGACCAGCCCCCCTCCTGACTCTTTAAGATGCCCTATCTGCTGAACACTTGTAGAAATTTTTGAATTGTCATTTTGTTCAAACTAGTCAAAAGGTCTATTATCTACATTTCCAGGAATGCTGTGTCCCCCATTGCCCTGAGGCAAGGATTGTAAATTACGCAATTTGCCGATTGTTTATATGCACGGTTTATCATTAAGAAAAGGAAAAATATTTGATTCTGGGTATATCCAAAAGTTTCTTTAAAAAACGTGTTAATATTCTAATTAAACAGCCCTTGTGTTTCAGGAGTCATTATTAAACAATTGGGACATAATTCAAACTTTAACGTAAAGAGTGAGGCGTTCAGGAGGGAGTCACCCCCTTTATCTTATTTTAAATAATGACAGGAAATCTGGCCCCACCTCCACGGAGAAACCCCTCTTTCCAGGGAAATATCCTCTAGACAATTCAATTTTGGTGAAAATTTACCCCGAACAATAACTCTTAACCACTCCGCAAGTAAAATTGAGACGAAAAGGAGAAAGCAAGACATACAAAAAGATTTTTTTATAAGAATTCTGGCGCATTTCCCCAGTGTATAATTTCCCCTGACATTTTCACTCCCTGAAAACTTCCCTCCACATGGATAATTCTTCCGTGGAAAAATCCCCTGCAGAAAGTGTGTCCCCTCTCCCTCCCACCCAAAAATGTATGCCTACATCCCAGTAATAAATACTATGTGCAAACAATGGGCAATTTTATAACTTAAAGACCTTTCCCTTAGGGATTTAAGGGGGTCATGCTATACCTAAGGGCATAGTTATTGGGCCTTTCAACGATGGTGAACAGAATGGATATTTCAAAATTTAGATCGAACGATTTTGGAAAAAAAAGTGGTGGAGGAGAGGCAAAGTTGCCCTTAAATTTTATGGTCATTTAAAAAGAACATATAACTTTTAATATCTGTTTAAACGTGCCCTCTCCTGATATTCTAGGACCATTTGTTCGATACGATCATCCTGGAAAAAACAAACCAGAATAAAACAAATAAACACGAATCCGTGATCTTTCTTCCGGCAAAAAATACAAAATTCCACATTTTTGCAGAGAGGAGCTTGAAACCTACAAAGTAGGGTTCTCTGATACGCTGAATCTGATGGTGAGATTTTAACTGAAAACACTCGAGTTTTAGGGGCTGTTTCCTCCTTGTTTTGAAAATCAGTAAAATTTTCTCAGGCTTGTATCCTTTGATGGGTAAGACTAAACTTAATAGAATTTATATATTTTAAATCGAACAATTCGTGGTAACGAACTGTAAGTAAGGAGCGTCCCGGTTCAATAGTAACCGAAATCCTAAAAAAAGAAATTTTGATACCGACAGATACATTAAAAGAATCAGATTTTTATGTTGATTTCGAATAAATAAGTTTATATAAGTTGTGCTCATCAAAAGTTACGAGCTTGAGAAATTTGCCTTATTTTCGAAAAAAAGTGGGAAACACCACCTAAAATTCATTGAACATTAATGAAAATTACACCATCAGATTGAGCTTGTTAGAGAACCCTACTGTAGAGGTTTCAAACTTCTATCTGAAAAAATGTTCAATTTTGTATTTTTTGCCAGAAGAAAGATCACAGATGTGTTTATTTGCTTGTTTTTGTTTTTTTTTTCCAGGGGTGACCGTATCGACCCAGTGGTCCTAGAATATCGCGGGAGGACTCATTGAAACGTAAATTAAAAGTTCCACTGCCCCTTTTAAATGACCGAAAAACATACAATTTTTTTCCAATTACCAGCCGATGGGCCCCGGCACTCGGCATACAGAAGGTTTGTATATATGAATCCTCATTTTCGCTTCTTTTGACCGCAGACAATTTATTGTCTTTTCATGCATGAGTCTTTTCAAAGATACTTGATTATTAAATCATGTTTTTGAACTATTGTCTAGCGGTTATTAAAGCATTAATAATTTGTTTATCGGTTATTAAAACATTATTAACGCATGTTTTTGAACTATTGTTTAGCGAAACTGAACGGAAACTTTAAAAAATTTTCAACTTTTTTTCATGTCTTAAATAGACATTGCTTATACTTGTAAGAAGAGAAATTCAGCAATGCTGTTTTTCTAACAACAATTTCTACTAAGCATCAAACTTTTGTTTTCTTTTTTAATGTTTCTGAATTGTTGTAATCCCTTGTCAAATATCGAATCATCATTTGTAATAATTGCAAATTTGTGTTTTTTGGGCCTTCCTACTGCCATTCTGTTAAGTTCAAATCTGTAAGCTTAATCACATGGCGAGTGGATTTTATCTACCAAAGGAAAGAAACTAATTTTAAAATTTTCAGGCATTTTTCTTGTTTTAATTAAAAATTAAAATTGAAAATCTTCAATTTTTCCACATAAGTGTGACAAGTGTCATGACGTCATTACAGTTTTTACCACATGACGTCATTTCCAAAAACAAAATCCTTGGATTTTATCTACCAGAAAACAAACTAATTTTTTAATTTTCAGGCATTTTTCTAGTTTGAATTAAAACATTCTAACAGTATAATATTAGCGTTCTAATGGTGTACTTCAGTTTTAGATGATCTGACTCTAGTTTTAGGAGATATGGGCTGTTTCGTTTCTTATTATGGGATGTGATCGCCTCTTACTAGGATCCTAGCTACCGCTCTAGCTTGGATATCTGCCATGGTTTTTTCGTCGCTAGGTTTCAGCTATCTCTACAGTCATAATACCGATGAAACTGAAATAATCCGTATTTATATTTAAGTACACCGATTGTCTATATAACTATTACAAGGGTGCTAGCTACCGCAGAAAACCTGGATTATAATCAGCTATATTGATCCTTTATGTAAATTTGCCTACACAAGTTAGTATAGGCAAGAATTCGCTCTTTATTAAAACTTTTAATATAACTACCTCTGCAACCAGGATTGACTGAAAATCTAAAATCTTCTGGAAAGACAGGTGCTATTTATATTGGCTGGGCTACCCTTCTTATTTTTTCTTGGCCTGCCAATTGTCTTTGCAGATCCGCTGCAATCCCGATGAACTGAAAATTGAAAATCTTGTGGAAAGCCAGGTGCTATTTGTATTCGCTGGGCTACCCTTCTTTGACTTTCTTGGGCTGCCAATTGTCTCTGTAGATTTCTTTCTAATAAAACAACTCCTTGGCCACTGCAGAGTTTGCATCTCTTCTCAAGCCTTTCAAGCGTTGCATGTCTTTCTCCATTTCTTGTCCTTTTTGGTAAATTCAACAATAGAAAACTTTCTTTTCCTTGAGTCTGTGATCGTTTAGAATTTAGTTCTTTTGCTTCGGCTTGTCTTTTGTCATTATGAAAAACACAACGCGGAACATTTGATCTTTTTTTTTACAGAGGCTGATGCAGTATCTGGTTTTAGAGGTTTTATAATAGGATGAACGTTGACTTTTGCCTCGGCATTTCTTTCGTCATTATGAAGCACATATCGTCGAACCTTTGTTTTCCAAAACAAAGACCTGGTGAGTATTAATGATCCATGTCAAAATCCCAAACCTAATCATCATCAGTATAATGTTTTACTTTGAAATTATATCTTTGCTGTTCATTTTCATTTTTCATGCGCTCTAATGGTCATTTTCGCATATCTTCTAACTGCCCATGTCTTTGCTGTTCATTTTAATTTTTGACACGTTTTTGGATTTTGATTACTTCAGATACTTTAGCAATGGCCTTTTCTTTAGCTGCCCGTATTGCTGTTGTTGAAGCTGACGGTTCAGCTTCTCTTTTGTCATTATGAAACATATCGTCAAAGCTTTGTTTTCTTAATAAAGGCCTGGTAAGTATTAATGACCTCATCCATGTCAAAATCCCAAACCCAATTCATCACTAACGTTTTCGACTGTGAAACCGTATCTTTGTTGTTCATTTTAATTTTTTATACGCTCTAATTCTCGTTTTCAATGATTTTCTAACCGCCCGTGTCTTTGCTGTGTATTTTTATTTTTCATACGCTCTAATTATCGTTTTCGTTTATCTTCTAACCGCGCATGTCTTTGCTGTTTTTGACACGTTTTTATTTTGATTACTTCATATACTTAAGCAATTGTCTTTTCTTTATCTGACCGTATTGGTGTTGTTCCAACTGATCTTCCAGACTGTTGATTTTCACATCTTATCACGTTTGATAGTTTAGGTTTTGTTCCACAGAATCATCATTTATAGCAACTGCAACAGCAAATTTTCGTTTTTGGGTCTTCCTTTAGACATTGTGTTGGATAAACAACTGATTGTGTTATATGAATAACACAATCCTTTTTAGGAGCTATGGGTTTTATATTTCTTAACATTGGACGTGATCGTCTCTTACTAGGTCAAGAGACTTGAGCCTGCGATGTAGTGTAAAGTTCCCGCTTACTCTGTGATAAATAAAGATCAAAATGTTCTTGATTTATCAAGAACATGATAAATTTCTTATTGGTTATTTGTCGATGTTTTTATTCGATATTAATCACTTACTACAGCTGGATTTGAACCCGCAAACCTCCAATCATGAGGTATGCTATCATCCAATGTGCTGTAATTTTTACTGCATGACGTCATTTGCATAAACCAAAATTTTCTATTTCAGAACGTCTATTGAGAATTGCCAAGGTTGGCTGTAATTTTTCCTTTAGGGGTCAATGGATTCAATTCATAGGTCCTTGGAAATGGATGAACTTTGAAAGGATCATAGCTTTGGAGATTTAAATTCCCCCCATAAAAATATATATTAGGATGACAGGCATCTATTTGCCACTTTAAATCCAAATATACAATATTCCTTTCGTTTATTATTTGAAATATTCAAGTTTCTAATAGTGAACTCTAAGAAAAGGGGGATCCCCCAAAAGAGGGGACTTGACCTTTGAAATGATGACGAACATTACTTCACAATGGATGTAAAAACCCTGTATCTGCTCAAGTCTCATAAAACAGTTTGACTTTGCTCAGTTTTCTCTATGGGAAATGCTATTCTGTCCCGCTTTTTAGGGCTATAATAAGAGAAAATTTGAGATGGCTTGGGCATGTTTTGCTGATGAAGGATGACAGATTGTGAAAGATTTTACATTTCGGCGATAAAAATCAGACCGAAAAAAAGTATTTCTTCCTCAAATTGGTTGGCAGGATGTCGTAAGAAAGGATTTACGGGAAATTAAAACTTACTGGGAGGATATAAAGGGGTAAGCTTTGAGTAGGCTGAGATAGAGTATACTCATAAGTAATCGATTCCTCAGCTTACACGTGTTTACGTTTACAATAAGTAGAGATCTAGAACAGCACGTAGAGGATGTTTCATAAACGTTAAATAATTCCATTTAACATTTAACCCTTCTCACTTAAATTAGCCTTCGATTTTGCTGTGCATTTTCATTTTATTTTGATTTTGTCATGTTTTATTCAACTTTATTGCTATTCTTATATAACTTCTTTTTTTTTAATATTTGTTTTGACCTTGTTTCAGTTCAGATTCATTTTTCTCATTTGTTAATTTTCAAACACCTGTAATCACATAGCTTCTGTGGCATTCAGTTTTGGAAAATGTTTCTAATTTTTGCTGCACCATTAAAGAGAAATAAAAAAAATCCTTGCCACGACCCTCCCTACAATTTCTTAAATTGTCACCGCTACCACTAAGTATAACAGCATTCTATGAAACTCTATCTGGCTTACAAGCAGTTTTTTCAGCCCAACTGTTTAGATTAGAATAGCTGTAATAGCGCTAAATAAATACTATAGTTACCACAGTACCATTGTCCTACCGCTTGTGCAAGTGATACAGAATAAAGCAGCAAAGAGAATTGGAAAGAATATACAAAATATGAAAGACATCAGGGCATGTTTTAAATCTCTAAAGCTGTTTAACGTTGGGCAGAAAAGAGACTACCAAACCTGATATTTACTTATAATTGTGTGAATAATCTAGTACGACAAATTTTTAAGGAGTTCTACCATTTCACCAGTAATTCTCATGATTACGATACGAGAAGCTGTGATAATTAGGTTGTGGAACCTAAAAAAGTATGAGATCAGGTTTTACTTTAAAGTATCTTTGTCTTTTTGTTCAAAGTTCACTTTCTGTGAGCGTTAGAGCGGTTGAGCATCTTCCTCATTTTAAAAATAGATTAAATGAGTATTTTTGGGGGAATTGTTTTTTTTATTGTTTTTATTTCTTGTTTATATTTTTTTGGGGGGTGGCAGGGGGGAGGAGTGGTCGAAAGATCTGGGATAGGAGTGGGTGGATGGGCTGAGGGGAGTCTGGCAGCTGTATTTGATGTTGGTTATTGCTCTGGAAGTATGTGAGTGAAGGGAATTGGCTTAGTTTTTTTCCTTATTATTTGTTTGTGGAATTGATTTCTTAATTTAGGTTGATTTAGGATGAGTTATGTATTTAATTGCTACGCGTTAGCAAAACTTAATTTTTTCCCTAGCGTAGTGTTTTCTAGCATTTGAGATGGCTTGGGCATATTTTGCTGATGAAGGATGACAGATTGTGAAAGATTGGCTTGATTGGCTTGATTTTTTTTGTTTATTTGATGAAATAAACCAATAACTGCGTATTTATGTGTTTTTGTATGTACATATGTTCTCGAAAACGACTCCATGTTTTTTCGAGAAAATTGGTATCGTGGGAAACTCTCGCATAAAAGAACAGTCTAGACAGGTCATAAGTCTAAGAAAAATCGTTTAGATTTTTATTAAGATTATTAGAAAGAGCCTTAATTCACTAGAAATGTTATTAAATTTTATTTGGTATATCGTTAATTAGACATAATGAACTTGTTTTTCCAAGTTTGTTTTTAGACAGTAGTTGGCCTATTTTGTTTGACTTAAACAGTATATAAAAAATGGATTTGGTTGATTCATATATCGTAATCAAGATTTTGTGCTTTAGATTTTTATTTTCAATTAATAAGGGTTACTCTTTACTTACAGTGTGTTACCACAAAGTGCTGGATCCAAGGCTCTTTTAAGTATGATGGAAGCTGCATCCTCTTACATCTGGGCAGGTAAAACCATTAATATAGTCTTTTAAAATAAGACTTAAGTCAGAATTAAAATATGTCTGAAATAAAGAGGGGTGTGGGGGGTGTACCCGTGTTGTAAGTTTAGTCCACAAATTTATTTCGGGATGAATAATGGCTAGGAATAAATTCACATCCAACCCTACTTCTATATTTACTTAGAGGCTCGCAAAAAATTAAAAAATATGGTCACGAAAATGTGGTTTTTTAGGCTTCAGACCCCTGAATTCGCAGAAACTTCACTAGGCCCACTCTATAATAGCCTATATCCAATTCCACACTTCTACTACTAAGAAAGGGCACTAGAATTTTAAATTTCGGTTTGAATAAGCTTTTTCTCGAAAATACAGGACCGTTGGATTGATATCACTACCAAAAAAGGGAAAAAAGGAAAAAAGGGAAAAAAAAGGAAAAAAGTGAATTTCTATCCGTTATCATTGTTCTCGGAATTAAATACGAAAAGTGTTTTTTTTTTCAAATAAATGTAAAGTGATAAAATTAAAAGTAGTATTGAAACTTAAAATGAACAGAAATCATTCCGCATATGAGAAGAGCCACCGGGTCTGTGTTCCACTTACACCGCATTTTGCGGTATAATACCGCAATTTCGAGAAAAATGCCGCACTTTTTTCTGATTATACCGCATACCGCAATTATGCCGCGAAAGGACTTTGATCAGCGTATTTATATCGCGAAATGACTTTGATAAGCGTATTTATACCACGAAATGACTTTTATCACGGAATTTATCCTAAGTAATGTCACCAAACAACAAAAGCACGAAGAACAATAGGAAAGAACAATAGGAACAAAAAGATTTCCCTATTGTTCTTTGTGCTTTTGTTGTTTGTTATGGAAAAGCAGTGTGGTCTTCGTCGCTATTTTCGTAATGTCACCGTACGGGAAAAGGGACTAAAGTTTGCTCTCTACTTCTAATGGCATATGGCTGGATAGGTTACTGCGGAAATCGTGAAAATTCAAACTAGTAATTAATGTGCTTCCAAGAGCAAATATTTTACATATTTCAGGTGCCAGAATGAAAGTAATTTTTAACCATTAGTATGGTAAAGGTGTACAGAGACTTCACAGCAGAGCGAATACTATAGTAGAATTTAGTAAATAAGTTGTCTTGGGCTATCCTATCTTGTTTCTTTTGGGCATTACCTTTCCACTTTTACAGCCCAATAAACTGAACAGTTTAGAGTAAAAGAAGTTAAAGTTTATAAACAAAGAAATAAAGTTTCAAACAATTATGTCTTGGGCACTTATGCAGACAAAGGTGTCACTACCTTCTTTGCCTTGGGGCGAGGGAAGGAATAAAAATAAGCTGACAGATTAAAAACTGAATGATGCTGAGGGTTTTTTTAAGCAAGTAAATAATATGCTCTCTTAAAAAGTTGAAAATTGTAGAAAAGCATCACTACAAATTTTATTATTCTTTACATTAATTTTTTTTAAATACATTTTAAGGAAGTAAGTTGTGTAAAAACGGCTTCTGTAGCGCAAAGCGCTTAAAATTAAAAAGGGTAAAAAATGAGCATCTGGTTCGAGAATGTCGTTTGGCAAATTTGCTGAGCCAGTAAAAACTTTTCAATCTAGCATTCTCATCTTTTGGAGTGCGTCAAACTGTCTACTTTCTTTTAAAAAAAAAATGTGGCTGAAGACTGGAAGTGTAGACTGGCACATTTGTCTCTTGTTTTCGTTTTCGATGCCGTTATATCAGAGGATCCAAAAATGAAAAAATGGGACAAAAACGACAGTATATGCAGTATTTCTGGAGATAGCGCCGAAAATGAAACAAATATTGATAAATAAACTTTTAATCTAGTTTAAAATAGAAAAGAGTAGATTATCCTGCTTCCAATTCTCTAGAGAATGGGTGGTATAGATGAGGTATTAGGAACGAAGACCGGGGGAGAGGGCCAGAAAGTGGGAAAAAGATAAGAATTTTTCATTGGGGACCATTTTTCACTTTCTTATATGGGGTGGATATCTGGGGGATGTCTCTTTTCATTTTATTCTACCTTTCCTGTTCAAAGTCCACAGCACACAAACACACACTGTGTCTGTGTTTGTCCCACCACTAAGAAAATAATAAAGAATAGTATCCATTTGCTAGAAAAGTAACAAAGAATCAATTGCTTTCAAAAAGTAAATTTTTTGTTGAAACTAGTGACAACGTATTTGAATTACGGGTATCAAAATATACCATAAATTATACCATGCTTTGTTAGGAAAGATACGGCAAAAACACCGCTTTTTCCATCGACCGACACCGCTTTTAGGTATCGGTCAAGTGACAACACTGTACCGGGTATTCCTCTCACATGTGGAAAGATTTGTCTCGTTTAAGCACTAGTCAGTTAAGCTTTTCATAAAGAATAGAGGTAAAGGGAATTGCAGCCTACTCAAATACGGAATAATTTTTGTTCGTTTTAATTTACAATATCGCTCTTTACTTATATCTGAGAAGACACTTTTGACTAACTCTCTTTTCTTTTTAATATTATATTCGGCCTGATACGCATATGAGCTGAGCCTAGCCTCAACTACCCTAGTCTTTATAGGTAAGTTTACCTATTGTAAAAGAACATTTCGAAAATGAAAACCATCCGGGAAAAGATGGTCCTTTCAGATCTTTTTTTTTAAAGAGGGATTTTAATGCTAAAATTGCTTTCTATTGATAGGGGAGCTTTTGGGGAAAAATACTACTTCTGGGGAATACCTTCGCACTCTTCCTCTTTTAAGGCAGGTAAGCATATGATGCAAACTTTATTATGAAAAACCCACTGGGCCTTTGGAACAAAAAATGAAAAGAATTTCTATAAGTGCATATTTACAAAGAGACAGTTCACAGCATCTTGAAAAAGAATAAGATACAGAATAAACGGTTAGACCAGTTGATTGACCTAACTGAGCTGCTGAAATCCGACTATAAGCTTTCTTTTGACACAAATATCATGTAGCACTTTTAGATTGCTGAAACCAAACTGCCAGGTAATATCAATATGAGATATTGTTAACTATTGTTCGCTGAACAAGCTTTCTTTGATTGTTTAAATAATGCAGTAGAGCCAGGTAAAAAACATTTTCAGGCGTCAGCTCAAATATTAAATGCTAAAAATCTTTTAAAGTTTTAGTGACCTGGCTCAACTATATATCTTAGTATCAATAAAGAAAGTCTTTGCGGGGAATAATTGTTTACCTTATATAACAATCCGATTGTAAATTACTATTTAAACTTCTAGTCAGATCATCATCAAATTTGGTAATTCTACAATTTGATCGCAAATAAAAAATAATCCCGAAGTTTATATGGCGACCATTTCAACAAAAAGCTTATTTGCCCCCAAGGTTTGACTTGTAGCCCTAGCCTTG
>JAQQPU010000407.1:78065-97877 GCA_029168905.1 Artemia sp. Kazakhstan ARC1039 | reverse complement strand
ACATTGTGCCCACATCGCTCTTTACTTAGGTAGTGCTATTGCGCTGCCTATGAAAAAAAAAGTTGCAAAGTAAAGACGTACCTGCTGTTCTAATCAACGTTGATGCACCTTTCCATCGCTTTCTATCAGTACCAATGGCTATGACTGAGATCTGGTATGATGCATTTGGGGAAAGACTTTCTATTCGAACTGAACGTCGTGTTGCAGACACTGGGATAACAATTTTGAATCTGTAATTTTGCAAATGAATAAAATTTGATTCTTTGCATTCATAACCAAAGCTAGTTTATACCATTTCTAAGAAATATGTTTGATGTCACCCACAGTCAAATTACAATGCGCTAATTCATTTCCTTATGAGTTTCAGCAAGACGTAATAATTTCAGCAAATGCTATTGGCTTTATTATATTCATTATGGGAGCATAAAATCCTCTAGGTGTCAAACTTTTTAATGAATCCAATTCAAAACCAAGTTCTCCCCGATACAACTTAGGTGAAAAGAAGAAGAAAAGAAAAGGATAAAGGAAAAGAAAAGAAAAGGAAAATAATTAACTCATAAAACAATAAACCATTCCGAAGCTAAAAATTTTCTGAGATGATAATTGCGGTAAAAAACTTAGTAAAACTTAGTATTATTTACCTAAAATGAAATAATAACTAAAGTAGAAACTTTTGAAAAGTGAGGTAGTCAGATCTAGCCACATTTCATTTTATCAGTCATGTATAACAAAAATTGAACATTCTGAATCATATATAACTGTATAGTTACGTGTCCTAATTCCACAGTAACTGCAAAAATAAGTAATAATAACAATATATCAGTCAAGATGGGCTTCATATTTGTCGAAAATCTTAGATAAACCCCAACCTGACGACCGAAAAATAATACCTGAAACACTGTTTTTACAAATGGACTTAAGTGCTGACCTTTCAAGCACCAAAGGATTAATAATAGCTACGAAAAGGCTGAAAAATAGGTGTGCACCAAGAGTCGATGAAATCACAGCAGAAATGCTAAAGGTATCCATTTGAGCCTGGATTACTATATGGATTGCTCTTCTAATGAGTATCTGGAATAGCGAGAAGATACCTGTAAACTGGACTGGAAGAATTCTTGGTCGACTCTTGAAAAAGGGAGATGCCCTAATATTTGGCAATTGGAGAGGTGTCAATATAACGTCGGTTTCTAGTAAACTAATAGCCACAGTCATGCTGCATCATCAAAGAGCAGCCCTTGACTCACACCTAAGAGAAGAGCAGCATAGATTCCGGCCTGGTAGAACCTGTTCCGATATAATTTTCATCCTCAGACTAACGGTGGAGGAGTCTAGAGAATGGAAGCCCTACCTAGTGTTCATTGATTTTGAAAAAGCGTTTGACTCTATTGACCGAAATATTTTATGGAATATTTTAAAGTATTATGGAGTACCTGGGAAACTAGTTAAAATGATAATAGCTCTCTATGAACATAGTTAATCCTGTGTTCGAACCGAAACCGTGGAGACGGGGTTCTTCAGGTTAATGTCTGGTGTTAAACAGGGATGCGTTCTATCTCCGTTTCTGTTTGTAATCATAATGGGTTACGATCTAAAGCAGTCATCAGGTTCTGGAGCATAGATTGGCAACAGACAGATTTCTGATCTTGACTTTGCAGATAACGTTTTCCTGCTAAAAGAAGCGAAACAACGACTGCAGATTCTACTTAACACCATAACTGATAAGACCGAGAAAGTGGGACTGATCATAAACTTGGAAAAGTCGAAGAGTATGGCCACATCTAACTCACCGCTTATACTGAGATGCAAGGATAATGATATTCGACAAGTCCAGGAATTCAAGTAGCTTGGGAGTTGGATTGAACATGATAGTGAAATCACGAAAGAATAAAAAGGAGAATAGGATAAGCAACTTCAGCTTTTAACAAACTGAACCAATTTGGTGTAGTAGTAAATAATCACTACTCTTAAAGCTACGTCTTCTAAACAGCAATGTGGTATCCATTTTCATCTATGCTACCGAGTGTTGGAAACTATATATAGAGATAGAAAAGCGTATCCAAGTGTTTGAGAATGTGTGTCTTAGAAGACTCCAGAACCTACCGTGGCAGGAGAAGATCACGAATATAGAAGTTTGTCAACGAACTGGTCAGCCTCTTATTACTGACCCCCTGAAGCGAAGGAGATGGACCTACCTTGGTCACGTTCCTCAAATGCCTGAGGACCACCTTCCAAGAACTGCATACGAGTGGCACCCAGAGGGGAAGCGTAGAAGAGGTTGACCAAAACACACCTTCAGATGACAGTAAGAACGAGACCGGATGAATGCAGAGCTTACACTTCGACCGAATAAAGACGTCACCGCTGCAGCTCCGCTACAAGAGGTCTGTTGAGGCTTTGTAGACGCCTTATGTGCCACACCTGGCCCTTGAGGAACTAATGTCTAGGGTAATATAACTAATAGTGGTAAATAGCAATGATAATAATAATAATTATTATAATATTTAAAAGAATAATTTCTAACAAGGCATTAGTCACGTTACGCATGATGACGATGTTCTGCTTCTTAGCCGGACAAAACAAAGTCTGATTGCAAACTTTGAGCTGTTTTCAGCTGCACTGCCTGCAGTAGGCCTTTCAGTTAATGCTGCAAATATTGAGTTTTTTGCGTTTTGAGAGTCCTCCATCAGCGTCGCCTCTTTGCTTGAGTTCTTCAACTGTAACACGTTCAGCAAGTATTAAATGGTTAGGTCTATCCTTTTCCACGTCACTTTTGACTACTTGCTCCGCTATTACGTCGAGCGTGCTGAAAAGTATGCGGGTTGGTTACCGAAAAATTTCAACCAATCGTGGTCAGTGTAGCCGAAAGGGTGCCGTCTTTATTTTAGTTTTTGTTCTCCTGCTGTTTTTTTGTCTTTCTGGTTTTGCTTTTCTCCTTCACAAGAAGGATGCGATGCGAAGAAAATACGCTCGGGATATTTTAAGTACTGTAAACATCTGCTGCGTTTGCCTCGGTGGTACTGGAACCATAGAATCGTTTCTAAATTTGACATTATTGATGCCCCTCGCGACTAAAACAAACATATGCAGATCTATGTTTAAAAAATCAACACATGATTGTTGTTTTCGACCCTCTTTGACCATTTTTTGAATTGAGTTAATTTACTTAATTTGTATTAAAATCGTTTGTTTATGGTTGTTTTTTTTTAATCCCCAGTTTTATCATTCTTTTTTGTGGGTTATGAATAATATCATTATTAATGTCATATTTTTCGTTTTCAACCACTTATACAGAGGAAGAGAAAAGAGGAATAACAGATAAGAAGAAAAAGAAACGAGAGCGCTTCAGGAACAAAGAATAAAATTAAACGATAGACTGTTCAGTCACTCTCTTAAATTAGATATACAAGATAAAATGTAATATAAGATATGTTTTAAAAAAAAAACATAAGAAACAGCTCAATAGCACAATCACAAGTCCCCCACAAAGGCTCCATGGCCTGTAATGTAGAGGCAAAAACTCAAATAAAACTTGAAAAACTTTTTTTCAGCACTTTTTTCAGTAGATTGCACAACAAAATAGAACGAATATTGGTTACACTATTATGAGAACTTAAATTCATTGTACTTTTGTCGCATGGTGGGCATCAAAGCACTGACTTGAGGTATTAACAGTAAACATGCCGATTCAGTCTATCAGTTTTAGTCTATCAGTTTGTGTGAGCTAATATCATAACGATGTTACATAAAGCAGGAGAGGGAGCTCACTATCCAGGAGTAAATTTAAACCTGAAACTTGAATTTAGTAAATTCAAATTTAATAGTAAATTTAAACCTATGACTATATTCCAGGTTGTTATGGCGTTGATAGACTCCATGATGAGAATTTGAGTGGAACTTGTCAGGAAGAGTTGGATATGGAACTAGAGAGTTTAGAGCTTGACAGTGTGGAAAATGGCTAGAACAATTTCAGAAAAATAATCGGAAAAGTAGCTGAAAATATCCTAGGCGGGGGATTATAAACGTAGTTAATAAAGTTAGAAATTAAGGACTTGTGAAATGGAGGCCATGACTAAAATTGCAATGAAATACAGAATATGCATCCAGACTGCATGATAGTATTAAGAAATCTATTAAGAAATCTAAAGGATGTAGTCAGTCTGAACTTGTACCAATTTAAGATAGGGCAGAGGCCTCAATTAGCAAAGGAGATTAGTAGAAAATTCTAAGAATTTTTCACTGTAGTAAGGTTGTATCAAATGATACAGAAAAGAATAAAAGGGCTGTTGACAATTTGGAACTGAAGATAGATGTATTTTGTGAGGAAGAGTTAGATACATTTCTTACACAATGGAAATATATTGAGGCTTCAGGTTCTGATAGTTTGGCAAGTGATTTAATTGAATACGGTGGTTGCAGAGTCATAGATAAATTACTGAAGATTGTGAATATAATTTTCGAAAAGGGGTAAATGCCTAGAGATTTTCGAAAACTTCAATTAACGCTTTATAAGAAAGGTGAAAAGAGTGAGTATGGTTATTGAGAAGGCATTAGCTTGATTTCAGTGAGAAGCAAATTATATAGCACGATGATACTTTTAGACGAATAGAAGGTGTAAAGTCTTAAGAGAGGAACAATGTGGTTTTAGGAAGGGAAGAGAATGCTTTGGCCAAATTTTTACTCTTAGGTTAATAATTGAAAACTGTCTGTGAGTCACATGATGCCTCTATTCCTTAGAGACACCGTATATAAAGCTATAAGAAAAGATCCGCGTAGTTTATAAGAAGGGGAGAGGACGTGTTGACCGAATATTTACTCTTCAATTAATAATTGAAAAGTGTCTCGATTGTTAGATCACTTTTGTCCATAGTATTTAAGCTGACAGATTTGCTTTAGTAAAGGTTCTGTCCTAGTTTTGTATACCATATAATCACACGAAAGGGATTAGGGCTATGGAGATGGCTTGTTTGATTGGAAATTAGAAGTCCTAGTAGCCTTTTAAAAAGGTTAAAAGTAATTCAAAGGGCAACACTCGTCCTCTTTCCCTCGAATACATCCGATCAAAATTTTGAGATTGCTATTTTGTTCAAAATAGTCCAAAGATCAGTTAGGAAAAACTCCTGGGTCAACAAGACCCCCCAGTTGCAAGTTATGCTTTAGGGGCACATAAGGTTCTTGTGAAAAGGGTGGTCGTAGAAATTTTAGAAGAGTTGCATTTGATTGGAAATTGAAAGTTCTAGTTCCATTTCTATGATTCAAAAGTTATAGAAAGGCAACTAGCCCCCCCCCCTTCCAATATATTTTCCCCAAATGCGTCCGATTAAAATTTTTATATAGCTATTTTGTTCAAAATAATTCAAAGATCATATAACAATATTTTAGGGTTGACATAACAACCAAGAGCTCTATGGCAATGATTGTAAGTTATCCTCGGGGGTATATAAGGTTTTTTTTTGAAGGAGTGGTTATAGAAGTTTTGGAGTAGTCTCATTTAACTGTAAATTGAAAGTTCTACTTCCATTTTTAAGATTCAAAAGTTTTTGGAGGGCATCTAGCCCCCCCTCTAAACTCTTCCCCCCAATGCATCCAATCAAAATTCTCAGATTGCTATTCTGCTCAAAATAGTCCAGAGATCATGTAGCAATGCCTTTAAGGCTGACCTAACCCCAAAGAGTTTGGGGCAAGGGTTGTAAGCTATACCCGGGGATATATAATGTTTTTATTGAAGGACTAGTCATATAAATTTTAGAAGAGGTTTATATGATTGGAAATTGAAAGTTCTAGTTTCCTCTTTCAGAATCAAAAGGGATCAGAGGGCAACTACTATCACCCCACGCTCTCTTTTCACCAAATGCATCTAATCGAAAGTTTGATATAGAGATTTTGTTAAAAATAGTCTAAACGTCATATAAAAATGTCTAGAGGGTTGACACAGCCCCCCAGAGCCAAAGGGCAAGGGTTGCCAGTTATACCCCAGGGGCATATAAGGTTCTTACGGAAGGGGTGGCCGTATAAACTTTGGAGGAGGATTTTTTTATTGGAAACTGAAAGTTCTAGTTCCCTTTTAAGAGTCAAAATCGATCGGAGGGCAACTAGTCCCCCAAACCCTCTTTTCCCTAAATGCATCCCATCAAAATTTTGAGATAACCGTTTTGTTTAAAATATTCCAAAGATCATATAACAAAGCCTCCAGGTTTGACACAACCGTCCAGAGCCTGAAGGCAAGGGATGTGAGGTATGCCCCAGGGGCACATAAGGTTTTTCTGAAAGGGGTGGTCATTTGAACTGTCAAGAAAATGGCTACCAAAATTTTAGATACCCATTCTGCTCAAATAGTTCAAAGGTCATATAACAATACCTGCCGGGTTGACAAAAGCCCCCAGAACCCTGGGGGAAGGGTCGTAAGTTAAACCCCGGTGGCATATAAAGTTTGTACGACAGGGGAGGCAGTATAAAATTTGGAGGAGGCTCATCTGATTGGAAATTGAAAGCTATAGTCCCTTTTAGAGTCATAAGAGGTCGAAGAAAAACAAACCCTCCCCCTACACATCATGTTTTCCCTCAATTTATACGACCAAAATTTTGAGATAGCCATCCTGCTCAAAATAGTCCAAAGATCATATGCGTAATAATGCCTTCAGTTTTGACAAAACCCGTTAGAGCCCGAAGGCAAGGTTTGTAAGTTAAACCCCAGAGGCATATAAGGTTCTTATGGAAGGGGAGATAGTATAAACTTTGGAGGAGGCTAATTTGATTAGAAATTGTGATTTATAGTTCCTTTTTTTAAGAGTCAAAAGTGACGGGAGGGCAACTAGCCCCCCAGGCCCACTTTTCACAAAATACATGTGATCAAAATTTTGAGATAGCCATTTTGCCAAAAAATAGTGTCAAGATAATACAACAATGCCTCTATAGTATATTTATGGAAAGGGTGGTCTTACAGACTTTGGAGGACGCTCATTAGATTGGATGTTAAAAGTTGCAGTTCCCTTTTTAAGAGTCAAAAGTGACCACACCCTCTTTTCCCAAATGCATCCAATCCGGAGAAATTTCACGGGAGAGGAATTTCTTATGAGGCTTTCTGCAGGAGGAATTTTTCGGCAAATATAAAATAAATAATTGAAGCGAAATCTCCTAGCTCCTTTTCTAATCCACATATCGTTAAAAGTCTTTCTATTCCCTCTTTAATATTCTCCCACCACAGAGGGTCACAGATACTAAGACAACTTTCAATGAAAGACACGTTATTACTACCCACTCCAGCCCCCCCCCCCATATATTTCATTCTTACTCTTAATTTTCTCCTCCTGACAAAGAGGGCAACACTCGCCAAGCTACACCCCAACTTGTCCTCTTGCTTAAGAATGTTTGGCAAACAGACAAACAAGTACTATAATATTGACGAAGATTATATTTTTTTTTTTTTTTTGATAAGACTAAGTATGGTTCAAGAAAATTGGAGAGGACATCTATTCATTTTTTTCTATAAGTCTTATCAACGATCCGTATCAACAACATAACAGAATTGACACTGTTATATTTTAAAATTCATCCACTTGACTTACTTGACTTAAGGCTCCTGCCACGTTGGGGTGGCGTAGAGAGCGTCGCAACTCTGCTCCTTCAGGCTGACCGGTCTACTGCTATTAGTGGGGCCTCTTCGACAGCGATATTAGCTATCTCAAGGAATTTGTTGAGGCTCTCCTTCCACCTTGTCTGAGGTCTGCCCCTCGGGCGAGACCAGCCACTAGCTTTAGCGTCAAAATCATAGACTATTCGGGCTAGGGTTATCGTCGGCATACGAAGGAGGTGTCCGAACCATCTGAGAGTACGGTGCGCTATTTGGACGGAGAATGGTACTTGGGAGGTGAGTGCGAGCAACCTTGCGTTGCTTACAAAATCGTCCCATCGAAGTCCCTGAATCCGACGGAGCTGTTTCGTCTGGCTGACGTCTATCATGCTAAGGATTGTTGATTTGAGAGGCCAGGTTTCCGCTGCATAGAGGCGGACCGAGCCTACGGATGCATTATAAATTTGCATCTTCGTGCGCCTAGATATATGCGGTATTCTCCAAAGATTGTTGAGCTTTCCGACGATAGACGAGGCTTTTGAAACTCGGCTGCACACCTCTTCCTCTATAGAGCCTTTATTAGACAGCACGGAGCCAAGATAAGTGACGTTCTTTACAACTTCAACAGGAGCTCCGCAAACAATTATGTTCTTAGGGGGCGAGACTGGGCTTGGGGGCTCAATTGCCATTATCTTTGTCTTAAGCCAGTTTATTTTCAGCCTCACTTTTGCTGCCTCTTCCTGTAGGACTTCCAGAACGTCAGTCAACTGGTTGATCGAGTCAGCAACGAGACCAAGATCATCTGCGAAGTCAGCGTCCGTCAGAACGTGATCTCCAAACTGCAGACCAAAGGGCAGGTGATTTGTTGTTTGTGTCATGACATGGTCTATCACGCAATTGAACAGTTCCAGGGCGGCAGCACACCCTTGTCGTACACCAGTTTTGATGCCGAATGTCGTGCTCCGTTTGCCGTTGACTTGAACGCAACCCACGGTCTCTTCGTAGAGCTTTTAAAACAACTTGCAGTATTTTTCTGGTAGACCAGTTGATCGAAGTATCAGCCAGAGCGAGTTGCAATCCACCGAGTCAAACGCAGCCTTGAAGTCCACAAAGGCTACATATGCTTTCCTCCTGCATTCCTTCGTCTTCTCAATTAACTGGCGCATGGTAAAGATTTGTTCGACAGTGGATCTCCCGGGTATAAACCCCGCCTGCTGGACTCTCCTCTTTCTTCCGAGGATACTTGTGCATCTATCCAGCAGGGTCATAGCAAAGAGCTATCCAGGCACTGAAAGTAGCGTTATGCCTCTGTAGTTCGAACAGATGCTCTTGCTCCCCTTTCTCTTCCATAAGGGAAGGATTATACCTGCTCGCCAGTCCTTCGGGATCCATTCTGTGCGCCAAGCCACAGAAAACAGTATATGGAGCCAAAGTAGCATCGCCGGTCTGGCATACTTCAGGAGCTCAGCAAATATTCCACATACGCCTGCCGCTTTGTTGTTCTTCAAATATTTTACTACTGTGTAGATTTCTGATGACGTGAAAGGAGTTTCTGTGTCACTTGTCAGCAGTTCGTGGGTGCTGGTGGCTAATATGATGAGTTCCTGGTCAATCTGCGTTACGGCTTCGGCGTTGAGGAGGCCCGAGAAGTGGTTTTTCCATCGACTGACCTGGGCAGCTTCGTCACTGAGCGGCTGACCATCCACATAGACAACACATGCAACCGAGGGGGCTATGTCTCCTGTTAGATCACGGAGATGCTTATAGAGACTGCCAAATTTCTCATCCGCAATATATTCGAAATTGAAAATAAATTACAAATATGGATTTTTATCTACATTCAAAAGCAAGTCTCCCAAAGAGGACGAGGCTATAATATGGGGTCAAACCAGAGTCTAAAAAGATTAGCCCAACCTTAAAGATTTAACATAGCTTTGTTTAAAATTAAAAGTTTGTAGATTACCAAACCTTCATTTTGAAATGATCTGCTAATGAATGCCGATTGGCAATCATTATCAAAACTAAACACAAAAATCAAAAGATTAGAAGCAGTGTTGACACTGTGGACACTGAGCTGAACTAAGGTGTCAGCCCGAAGATTCAACATAAGGTACACTACGCCGATCTTCGAATTGATTTTGAGTTGACTTACTAGACCTTTCAGAATGAGAGTACCAAAATGTAGGAGGCTGACTTTCTTTATGTGACTTTTTGTTTCGTTTAGATTAACCGATAACCTATGGTTTTCCCCCCTTTGACTGATGTGATCTTTCTTTGCCAAAGCTATTTATTTGTACAATAATGAAAGAATCCACAACAATCTGAGCGCTTAGGATACTCCTAATTTGCCACGAGCCAGTCACACAAACTACAGCTGAGCAGATCAAGAGGCTGGAATATTCAATCAAGTAATATCCGGAATCTTATTCACAAGTGGAGTCACGGCCACGGTATTCCCCACTAAAGGTGCAAGACAGCACTTGCAGCTATTACTTACATTGGTGGTCTCTTTCCAGCAAGATGGAGCATGCCCTCGCAGCTCAAACCTATTATGACATTGAATTGAAAGGAAACTTGAAGACTGTGAGATTCTTTCGGGTCTACTTTTGGGTTCTAGAACTCCAAAATATTATTTTTGTGTGACAGCACCAGGAAAAAAGCATCCACACGGAGTCCTCTGACTGTTCTTATACCCGAAGAACACTTTACAGAACAATTATAGTTATTTTTAAGGTGTTTTGTAAGGAAGTCAAGAAAATTGTGTCCTCTGCTTAAAAAACACAGAGAACCAAGTTAGGGTCACCTTGAACATCATCTGTTCTAACACTATAAACACATGCAATTTGATTCTCAAATGCAGCATATTGACTAAACTAAATGCAAAATGAGACATTAAAAATGAGACATTAGCCACAGCTAAATTTTAGTTGAGCTGCCAATCTTAAAAAGCGTCCTTATAATTGTTGGTTCTTTGGATTGAACATAACAGACCTATTTCTAATAAAATAAATGATCATATTCTACTTTGATGCCATTTTTCAAGTATAGGCTATAGTAAATTTCAAAAATGATCATTACTTAAGTTGAAACTTCCTAAGTAGTTTACTACATAGTTCCTAAGTACTAATTACTAACTTCCTAAGTAGCCTGAGTTACCTGAGCTAAGTGATAGGGCAATTTATGTAAAGTAAATTAAGCTGGTTTTCCATGCCTATTTGAACGGGGAAAAAAACAATGTTTATCCGGCATTATAATTTAAATGGAACCTCCTGAATAACCAAAATGCATCTAGTTCTAACATAAAGCAAATAAATTAAGTCCATTGAAAATTGGGGTACATCTTTTGGGCCATCTTGTATTTTTTTTAGGCCTGGGCTTATGTTCGCCTATAAAATACAGGAACTTCTCCTATTTCTTCCATATTATATTTCTACTTTTTTATACATAAAACCCATTGAAAATTCTATTGTATAAAAGTCATTTATAGTATTTGAGAAACCTTGAACATATTTACGAATACAACATAATAGTATTTCTCCCTTTATCATATTTTGAATATCCTCAAAAGGGTTTGCTGGCAGTCTCATAAACTACAGTGAGCCATGTGTAAATCACCAATGGTGCATCTGGCAAGTTTAATCTAAAGAGTCTACAACTGGAAAGAGAGAGTAAATTTTCTGTTTCTTTTAAATTTACATCTTTGTTTAAAAAAGAAAAAACGTACCCTTGGTCCCTAGGTTTGATGATTATCTCAAATCGCAAAAGTTTATCTCTTTGGTCTTTCCTGGTGAAGTTCATGATCCAACGAACATTAATTGATTGATGAGTTATCACTGAAATACGAACGTTCTGAGGAATGAGATCCCCTGTATTCACTGTAATAAAATAAGAAAAATATTTACGCCTATTGAATAAAAAAATATATTTCAAAATTTGAATGGGTGGAATTGGGAGATGGGTGTGGAATAAAAACTAGCCTTAAAATATAAAACATTCGTCACTTTTAGAAAAAAAAAACTGTTTAGGTATTACTGCTAACTTAATTTGAAAAATGTGTGAAACGAAAATGGTGGAATCTTGAGCTACAGCATATGCAATTTTACAGTTCAGAACGTTAAATCCTAATGAAGATTAAATAAAAAATATATATTTTTTTAACTGAAAGTAAAGACTGACATTAGACCTTAAAACGAACAGAAATTATTCCGTATATGAAAGAGGTGGTCTCCTCCTGAACACCCCGCTCTTTACGTTAATGTTTGACTCTTTCTCACAACCATTCTATATAAGACAATAGAAAACTTTACCGTCTAGAGTGGGGCCTTTAGGAGGGTACAGTACCTTTCATATACGGAATAATTTATATGCGTTTTAAGTTTTAATGTTACTCCTTACTTTCAGCTAAAAAAAAAAACTTTTTTTAATTTAATTTATGAACGTTCTTGAATTAATGCAGGTTTTGAATTTGGCTCACCGTACATGAATAATTACAATGAAATTTTAATATTAATTTTACTTTTTTAACTATTAATAACCTTAAAATAACCTAAGTTTGATTGTTGTTCCAGTTGTTTAAGAATGACTCCTGAATCACAAATACTGTTTAATTAGAATAATAACCTCTTTTAAAAGTTAGAAAAGAAACTTTAGCGTAAGAGCGAGCTATTGAGGAGAGGCATCCCATCTCATGTATGTAATATTTTCTGTTCGTTTTAAGTTTTAATGTTGCTTCTTACTTTCAATTGAAAAAACTTGTTTTTTTATTTAATTACTGATGGTTTTTTTTAAATAATGTTGGGAAATCCAGTTTCCCCTCCATGGAAAATTCGCTTCCCCCACGAGAAATTTTTCCATGGAAAGATTCTCTCACGTAACTTAAATTAGTGATATATGTGGAACTAATTTTGTAAGGCCTAGCAATACAACGGCCAAAGATGTCGAAACAATATTAATGAAAATGAAAGTCACAAGTTGAGCAATTCTCAAATCACTGAAATGACTGAAAGAAAAGATCTTTAAAAGATATATGTAATAATTTATGTTCGTTTTAACTTTTAATGTTATTCCTTACTTTCAGTTGGAAAAAACCTGTTTTTTTTATTATTTAATAACAGCCCCAAGATGAAGACATGCAATATCTTTGGTTTATTATCACATAAGAATAATAGTTATGAAGCTTCTTAAGGTAAAATTTAATGCTAAGATTGGCCGGAAAATAACACAAACAAATTACTGCTTATATCGGCCATTATTTAACAAAATTCGAACTTTAGCGTAAAGAGCGAGGTATTGACGAGAAAGAGAACTTCCTCATATTCGTAATATGAGGGGGTTCACCCCCTCGTCACCTCGCTCTTTATGCTAAAGTTCGAGTTTTGTTCCAATTCTTTAAGAATGACCCCTGAATAACAAAGTAAAGAGAGCAGTATTGAGGATTGGACGAACCTTCTCATATACGTAATCAGTATAACGGCTATGAACAACGGCTATGAAGAGCACAATTAATCCCGGAAAAAAAGCGTGTATAGTGATTAATCCACGACAATCTTGGAATAATATCACTGGAGACAGAATCTTCGAGTTTTGATGCATTCAGCACACTTTTCCACTGTTTACCATTAGACGGGAATTCAGCGCCCGAAAACCGAACTGCACGAAGATGACACTTATAAGCCGATTTTGTTTTCTGCTTGGTGCTAAAAACTTGCCCACTAGAAGGTCTATCGCAAGCAATCCAAAACTTTAACCAAAACCTGGCTTGATTCTTAACTTTCTTAAGTTCCGGATCACAATTCCAAAAAGTTTTGCGGGTGTTAAGTCGCACGCAAAGAAACGGAACAGCTATTGCTTCAGCTTGTTTAATTGAAGAGATGATATTTCTATAGTAAGCATTTAGCTGACCACAGACATCACTGACAAAATAACCGGTACCAGAAGATGAAAAGGTACAGATATATTGGATAACAGCAAAGCAAGAGTCGAAAAATAGAGTGACCAATTTGCATTACCCCAATCACGTTTGCAAGTCCATTTTTGAGGCTTAGGAGGAGCACTGAAGTTGATTTTAGAGCTAATAGATAGATCAAAATAAGATGGAGGTGGTCATAGTCTCTCTCCTCCTCGTCGACTTGAACATCAGACGAATGAAGAAGGGGCGAACACACACAATGGTCTGAATCAGAAACTGCACCACTATTATGGATATATGAGAAGCTGCAATCTTTATTTATAACCCATTGCGCATCTGGTAGAGCATTTAGCAGGGTCTCAGAACGACTGGATGGTAAGTGAATGTTGCAAATTCAGATCACCGGCAAGTAGCCATAAGTAGCCGAGATATTCGATGCCACTAATTAGACATTGTAGCTTATCACAAGACTTGGCAAAGCTCGAGAATGACTGTACTGACTTTTTATCATGCGGCAGGTAAGCATTTATTAGGCCAGTGTCACCAAGTCTTACAGCTAGAAAGTGCTGAGATGAGTGGTATCATACCGGGGATAAATCTGCAAGAGTTCGTCTGATATAACACTCGAGACCACCAGAAGGCCTTCCCCGAGTCCATCTAGCGTTGGTACTAAACACAGTGTCATCACGATTCCTTCGCAAAAAGTTCACGCTACAGGCAGGAAGAAAATGTTCCTACAGGAAAATGACATAAAGACGGTTAAACATTTCTTCCAGGCTTGGCACTTTATCTTTAGTCCCGTTAATGTTAAACGAACACATGGATATTTTGCTACAGTTCATTTATGAAGGCGCCCAGTAACGTTCTTTACAAGAGCTTGGAGATGGGGACAGCGAAAACTAAATGCCACATGATCACCTCAACAGTTTGCACATTTTATGGGATTTGTACAGGGGGTTTCCTTGCAGTACTCATGAGAACCGGAGCATCTGGAACATTTAAGGGAGGTACTGGGACAGTTAGCAATTAGATGCTCAGGAGACTGGCATTTTCAACAGCATCTTGGGATTTTCTTAAATTCATAGATACGGATCAGTTCATATTCAACTTTCAGTCCCAATCTAAGAGCCGAAATAAGAGATCCTTGATCACTAAAAGCAATCTTGACTCACCGTGAATTGCCCATCCGGGTGGCTTCAATAACCCCAGAACAGTTTTTGAACAGAGATAAATCAAACGAGTCGCCAATCCTTTTCCCGATTCCGTAAAACTTCTTTTCCACAACCTTCACATCCGATCCGCATAAGACCAAAGGGGCTGAATCGCAAAAGCCACTTGCCACGACACTTTCAATATTCACTATTATTCTGTCCCCCGAGGTGCAAATATTCTCAGCACATTCATGTCCGGCAATTTTATCAATCACAGCTTTTCGTTTCGACGGATTGTCAAGATCACGCGGCGTCTTAATGATGACGATTGTCACTTTATTCGTTTCAACTGGAATAGGAGCCCCATCGTCCCTTGGTAACCCTGGGAAATGTAGATCATAAGCAGTCACCTTGTCTTTAATTTGCAGCAAAGTCTGTTGAAGAGTATTAATTTTTGCCGTGAGCCTAGAATAGGCTACTGCAGGTAAAGATGGAACCTCTGTGGGGGGACGTATCACGAAAACGAGCAGGATAGGATTAGACCCAGATTTATTGAACTTTAAAACCAGCTGTGAAATTGTATTAATTCAGTGCCTTGAGATTTAATATAATTCAGTGACCTTGAGGATTACAGAAGTTTGACAATACTCTGCTACGGATTATAATCTAAGGTAGACTTATTGATATGGACTAATTGCTTTGTTTGGATTTAATAATACGGTAGCAACAACAGATCGTCCTATTATTTTGTGTGGCGTTCGAATTACTTTGGATTAGCTGATTAAGGATGCCAGAGTACGGTGGTGAATAACAAAGCAGGTCCCGCGGACCACCGGGCCAGCCGTCAATTGCTGATTGTCACTGCTGCCGTGGGCCTGCCCACTGAAAGTTAAGTTGATTTTTCTTCTCTTTTTTTTTGGTTTTTCTTGTAGTAGCGAAGTAATGTCAAAATTCTAACAGTTCCAGCTTGCGTTAGCGAATTTCAAAAGATTCCCGCTGTGGCCCGTAAGAATTATCCAAGTTTCAAAGGATAAAAAAGGAATCTTCAACTACTTAGTTTTTGCGTATGGAGATCACACAGAGTCGCGCCTAACGGAAAATAGTCTCATCTCGTTTGAGGACAATTACCGCGAAGCATCTACAAAAACTGATAAAAATGTTGAAAGTGCGCTTAAAGAGGTTAACCCAAACCCGGACATTTGTAAGACGGCTTCCAAAACTTTCGTGTCGCTGAAAGCAGTTTCTTCTGAACCATCTACCGCGGATTTCCAAGCTAAAATAGTCGCAACTGAGGAAGAAATCGCTAAGACAAAAGAATCATTGATGAGCGCGATTACTAAGCAAGTTCAAGATAAATGCGGAAACGACCGAACTCTGAAAACTTCTGTTAAGACTATCGTGAGTGAAACATACTCGTCAGTGTCGCTTGAGTTTAATCCGAAGCTACAGCAATTGTTGGTGTCAGTAAAGAATATCAAAGGACTGATTGAAAATTTAGAGAACCGAATTGCAAAATTAGAAGTGAAAATTGATGATTATGAGCAAGAAAACAGCTTGGAACTCTAGTTTTTCACGGTATTAAGCAGCAGCCGGGTGTTGACTTGAAGTCGACCATTCTGAATATAGCCTCGCAAAATCTGGGGCTTTCCGGTATCTCTGTGATTTTGCTATGATTTATAGGTCGAAATTGAATAATCCAGGGTCGGCAAACGATAAAGTTGCAACAGTGTTCGTGAGATTTTCTACCTGTGAGAGGGCCCCGTAAAGTATTCGCGAGTAAATCAAAATTGGCTGGTTCGAAAATCTTTTTGTCTGAGTCTTTAACCAAGCGCCGTCGTGATATCCCGAGTCCCGCGAGAGACAAGTTTGGCATGAAAAATGTATGGTCATATCGTGGCCAGATTCTCGCAATGCCTCCGGGTGAGTGAGCTGCTCGTCGAATTAACTCGCTTTCAGTTTGGTAGTGTTTATCTCGTTAAGATGTTCTATATTGCTCTTTATTTATATTTTTATTTTGTTGGTTATTTTTTTATTTCTTATGAGTATAAATATGGTCCCGTTTGAGCGCGGAACAGGGATGAATTATAGGATTCTCTTTTGCGTAAGTTGATATGAGCAGTAGTTTACGTGGAAGATTGAGTGATTTGCAAAGTAATCCATTTAATGTTGATGATTATTTGTTGACGGATATTGGAAATGATGGGTCGCAAATTAGTTTTCGTCCATCTCTTGATAGTAAATATCGCCAGTTATCAGCTTTGGAGGAATTAGACCGGTCTGGATTTTGTGTATGTACATGGAATTGTCATTTAACGTCTTCTTACCATGAGATTTTTGATTTTATTTCCCGATCTAATAATTTACATATAATGGCATTATGTGAAACATTTTTGGGTCATGATACCCTTCTCTCGCCCTTTAACTTTCCAGGTTATGAACTGATTGCTTGAATTCAATCATCAATGGGACTTGGAGACCTGGCTTTCATTGTCTGACAGGATTTGAATTGGAAAATTAGAAAAGATTTGGACATTTGAAAAGAGGGTAAGATAGAAACCTTTAGTATAGAAATTCAGTTTGAAAATCGAGCTTGTATTTTTACTGTTGTATATAAGCCACCAAGTACATCATTTGAAGAGTTTGCTAAAGGATTTGAATGTCTTGCTGCAAAGGTAAATAGATCTAGTCAAGAGTTTATATGTATGGGAGACTTTAATTTTGATTTGTTAAATATGCGTGGAGCAAATTTGGATTTTTTGAGCCTCATGATGTCAAATGATTTATACCCGACCGTGAGCTTTCCAACGAGAATCACGGATCATTCGGAAACGCTCATCGATAATGTGTTTGTCTCTTCAGCGATACTAAGTAAAGCGTGCTGCTCTGTTGTTATAAGCCCAGCCTCCGACCATCTTCCGGTTGTATTGCATTTGAATTCTGAAGTGAAGAAAAATAACAGAAAGAATAAAATACCAATGCGTGAACTGAAGCCAGCTAATCTGAAAAAATTTTAAGAACAAATTAGTGTTATTAACTGGGAAACAGTACTGAATGGAGATCATCCGTCGGAAGCATTTGAAAATTTTAACCAAATAGTGTCGAATATTTATGATAGCACGTGTCCGCTTAACGAAACAAACCCCAGAAAGAATAAACCAAGAAATCCATGGTGTGATGATGAGCTGCTTAATCTGTTTAATATGAGAAATCAGGCGTGTGAGGAGCATCTGAATCATCCACAGAATAATGAGCTCCATGTGATTTATAAAGAGCTAAGGAATAGGGCAAATGCCCTAAGAAGGAAAAAAAGAAGGCATATTTTACAAATGTATTTGAAGAAAGTAAAGGTAACCCCAAAGCAACATGGCAAGTTGTGAATGATCTTCTAAAAGGTCCTATGAAGCCATCGGAGCCAAAAATTGTGCTATATAATAGGACTTTGGAAGAAACTGAGGAAATCTGCAACGCATTTGCACAATATTTCTCTGAAATTGGCTGCAAGATTCATAAAGAAGCAAGGAACTCCCATGTTTTCGAATCAAGCAGTTTTGTGGATGAGCGAGGAAGAGGTTTCGAAATGAATTTCCAGCCTTGTAATGAAGAGGAGGTACGCAAAATTGATAGCACGATTAAGTCAAAAAGTGCAGGAGTTGATGGAATGAGCCTTAGAACGCTCAAGTTGGTTCTGGTTTATTTGCTTCCTGTCCTCGTATACCTTATCAATATTTCTAAGGAAAAGGGGATGTTTCCGAGTGCGCTTAAAATATCTAAAGTTGTACCGTTGCACAAAGGTGGAGTCAAAACCGACATATCTAATTGGAGACCAATATCAATTCTCCCGATCTATTCAAAAATTTATGAAACGATTGTTCATCACCAGCTTTACGAGTATCTGATGAAAATTGGTGTTTTACACGATGGTCAATTTGGCTTCCGGAAAGGATATTCGACGACGCAGGCAGTCCAGCATCTCCTGGAAAATATTATCTCAGCACTTGAGAATGGCGAGCAGTGCATGGGCGTTTTTATTGATTTTAGAAAGGTTTTCGACACTGTTAATTTTAAGATTTTATTGGAAAGGCTGTATTATTTAGGCATAAAGGGTAGTGTTTTAAATTGGTTTGAATCGTATTTAAGCGAAAGGAAGCTACGAGTGACTTTGAGTAACAAATCCTCTCATCTGTTTCCCATAAAGTGTGGTGTTCCACAGGGCTCAGTTCTTGATCCTCTCCTGTACCTGATATTCATAGACACAATGAGATTCTATATTCCCGGAGCTTCAGTTACTTCGTTTGCTGACGATACGGCTTTAGTGATTGCAGCAAAGTCGCGGCAAGAGCTCTTGTTCAAGGCGAATAAGGCGCTTGATGGCCTACATGAATTTGTTTGTGCTTGCCTAATTAGCGTCAATGCATCAAAAACTAATTTTATGATGTTTACGAGGACTGGTTCTGCTCCCACTCTCCCTGGTGTCATTATTTACAATGGCCTACCGCTCTCACAAGTCGAAGAGATCCGATATCTGGGATTCATCCTGGATCAAAACTTGAGTTGGAGAAAACAATGCGACATCATAGCATGCAAGCTGGCGCGAGGCCTTGGAGTTCTAACCGTTTTCAAAATTTTTTACCTTCTAAAATTCTGCTTTTATTGTATTTTTCATTAATAGCGCCTTACATAAATTATGGTTGTTTGATTTGGGCGAGTAATTTTAGTTGCAATTTTAGAAGAGTTCAAGTTCTGCAGAATAAGGGTGATTGGAAGGTATGATCGTGGTATTGATAGCACTGAATCACTTTTTAGAAAGTTTAAAATTTTAAAGGTTGGTGATATAAGGGATTATCAAATTGGAGTATTTGTATTTCAGTGTCTGAATGGTCTTGCACCGGATTTTTTTATGAATATTTTTAAACCTAATTCGTTTTATCAAGATTATTCGACTAGGACTGCGCGGATAGTCTTGCATCTGAGCCACGGAACACAACGAGAGCGAGTCAAGTGACCCGACACATGTGCCCGTCAGTTTGGAATTGGTTCCCAGATTCTGTTCGTCAAGCTGAAAGTGTGCCTCAACTTAAAACCCGTATTAAAAATCATTTCTTTTCAGGAACTTGGTAGTGTTAAAGGTTCGAGAGAAGGCTTTTTTTTTTTTTTTTTTTTTTTTTTTTTTTTTTTTTTTTTTTTTT
>JAQQPU010000407.1:54950-68596 GCA_029168905.1 Artemia sp. Kazakhstan ARC1039 | reverse complement strand
ACCAAAAAAAGCAACTATTTCTTTTATTACTCCGATGGAGTTTCTAACACCCTGGACTAAAGAAGTTTTTGACATGGAAAGATTTAGAGCATGGTTGAAACATGGGCAACGAATAACGTTCTTTGCTACCTTTTTAACTTCTTTTAAAGCCCCGCAACGTTCTGAAACAATCATAACACATCCATCAGTGCCTATGCCCCAATAATTTTCCAACTCTAGACCAAGAGATCGAAGAAAATCCCCTTTAATGGTCGGTTCGAAGTTTCCAATGCTGACCGAGTACCATTTTTCGTGTAGGTCCAAAAAGCAACAAAATATTCACGTCTTGTGCAATTGTTTTGCAGCAAAGGGCAATACTCAGTTGTGACTTGTGTGACACATCCGTTGTTTTATCAACAACCACACTGTAGAACTTGGCAGAATGAAGGCGTGCAAGAATTTCTTTAAAAATCTCTTTGGCACAGCATTCAATTAATTCATTCTGTGTTGTTTTGCTTATATAATTAGCATTTGTACCTGAGCTTTCCAAATGTTGTTTGAAAGTGATGTCGCCCCTATTTATATGGTATCTTAAAAGTTCTCGAAAGTTCCCTTCATTTGTCAATGGGTCCTTTTCTGCCAATAATTTTCCATCATCTCTACGGCCACGAAGAGCAATGTTCTGTCGACCCAAGAAAACAATTGATTCTACAATTGGCTTCAATCTCGCTCTGTTTTCCTGCACTTGTTGGCTACGTTGTCATTTATAAGCCTTAAAACTTTGGTTTCAGGGCTATCATACTTTAGAAGGAAATGTTTGCCTGCGTCAACTGAATCGCGGTGATACTGATTATTTTCATGAGACACCAAGTCACCGTTTTTTCCAGTTAGCTTAGCAAAAGTCCCAAGGGGCTTTTTTACCAATTTTGTAATTGATTGGAGCATCCAACCCCTCGAACATTAAACAAAACACAATATTTACAGAATAAGCCCTCATCTTATTTGAAAGTTCTAGCCAATAAATTCTTCCCAGAAGTACGACTGAAAAATCTCTTTTCGTCTCTACCCTGCTCCTTGTGAACTGAATAGGGGAAGCTGTAGATAGACGGCGGAATCCACGGGTTCTGAAGCAATTGGTATTGCGTACGATCATCCAGTTTTTCAATTCTATCCATATAGCTTTCGATATCGTTTTCACAGAAAGTGCTTATAATTTCGATGTTTGTGTTAGGCTTGGGGCTACACTCTTCAATTGATGCTAACAAATCATGCACAATCTCACAATTAGTCAAAGTGCTGGAATCACTACTAACACTGAAACTCTCATTATTTCTATCTTCAATTATGGAGTCTACACGCCTAGCTTTAGCTTTCAAACCAAAAAAGTTGTCGAGAGTTATCTGCTTTCGCTTCGGCATCAAAACTGGTTAATATTATTTAAAGATTCTATACTTTTCAAACTTTCCTAGAATCGTGACTAACCCTAAGGCGTATATGTTATTGGATTCATTTGAAGATTTTGCTCAGTTATTGAAAAAGAAACAGGTTTTGATACGCACACTTTTTGAAGCTTCAACGAGATGACCTGTAATTATACGTGATGACGTGATGACGTGTAATTATGACGAGATGACTTGTAAATATACAAAATGCCTTGTAAGTATACGTGCTTTATACGTGCTTGAAGGAAACGAAGTAAAGATTAGATAGCCACTGAAGTCTCCTGGGTTGTACAGTGAGAGGGGAATCATCCCGTTCCTGAATCCTCCTGAATGCCTTGTAAGTTCGGGTGACACCGATTTAATTCCAGATCCGCTAAATATTTCGTGAAATTTTTACCCTAATACCCTTAGCCTATGTAAACGTAGTAGCAATAGTGGTAGTAATAATAGTAAAAGTGACAGCATGGACATAATGACTTTTGGTAAGTTCAACCTCCCGCTTAAGGACCTCCAGAACCCCCAATTTAAGAACCTTCAACCTCCCCCTGAAAGTATCAAGCTAATACTCTAAGCCAATCGTAAGATATTGCTTATATATCCTTTAAGCAACCCGCATGCAAACAGTGCGTTTTGATTTAGTTGAAATTCCCCCTAAACATTCCCCAAAAATGTCACCTAATACAATAAGTCTCATTAGTAGTAGCAACCATAGTAGCAGCAGTAGTAGTGGTGTCATGCACATAGTGCCTTTTAGTTAGTTTAAAATCCGCTTCAACATATCCTGAAACTACCAACTTATTGCTCTAAGCCGATCCTATGGTGTTGCGGGTACATCCTTCCGACAATCTAAATACTCATAGTGTGTTTTGGTTTAGCTCAACATCCCTCAAAAAAAATTCTTGAAAGCTTCACCCTAATACCCTTAGCTTTAGTAGTAGCAAAAGATATACTAGTAGTAGTAGCATTAATAGTAGTATGCACGTAGCAGTTATTTTCAACATCCCCCCTCAATACACGTTGAAAGTTTCAACTCAATACCCTAACCATTTCTTAAGGTGTTGCTGATATGTCGTTTTGATAACCTACATGCACATAATACGTTCCGATTTGGTTCAACATAGATTCAATATAACAATAGTAGTAATAGCGGCAGCAATAGTAGTAGCAGTGGTATTTGTAACAATAGTAGCAGTAATAGTAGTGGCAGTAGATTTAGAAGTAGTAGCATGTAATTATTATCTTTTGGTTTGTTCAGCATCCCCCACATCATACTCCAAGCTGCTTCTAAGATATTGCTGAAACGCCCTTCTGACAAGTTGTATGTACACAGTGTGTTTTAATTTATTTAAACTTTCCACTCAATATTTTTTGAAGTTTTCAACTTCACCTTAGCCTTAGTCATAGTAGTAGTAGCAGTAGGAATATTAGCAGATCATTATTAAAAGTAGAAACATAAGCAGCAGTAGTAATAGAAGCAGTATTAGTATGCACATGTTTCCTTTTAGCTAAAATAGTAGCAGTATTAGTAGTAGTAGCTATTTATTGTTTATTCAATCTATTTACATACCAATAACTACTAATTTAGCTTAACTGATCCTGAAAACATTTTAACTGTTACGATTTTTTTAGTACATTCAGAAATAAAAGTGTTCCGTGACAAAGCTTCCTTTTAAGCAATTTTGCTTCATTGCTTGCTCTCTTCAGTAAATCACGTAACGACTTTTCGTCTTTCGTCATCTAATGCTAATAACTTGCACGTGTAATATTTTATCGCGATATCAAGTGTCTTATCAACAACTTTATACAACAACAACAAATAAGAACAAACTACAGAAAAACAACCGATGAAGTCTCCTTCATAACTATTATTACCTGTCTATAAGAAGGTGTTTGATCTTCTTTGAATACTGAATTTCCTTGAACGTAATTACATAAAGCCTAAAAACGTTTAATTAAATTAAAGGTTCAAAACAAAAACTTCAAATGGTTGATTTTATATGATCTTTTCAACAGTATTGCCAATTAAGGTGACTTAAGTGGAAAAATTAGGTCAGATTAAAATTAATTTCAGCATCGAACAGTATGAGACCCGCTAAATGATCGTTTCGTATTCATTTATAGATCAGCAACAGCAACAAACGAGTGTACTAAGTTCTAGTCTGGCTGCAGATGTTAACAGAGGAAAGAAGAAATACTCTCCATTAAAGAGCCTGCAAAAATAAAAACGCACCACTTATATATTTTCCATCTATAAACAGTATATTCAATGGTCATATCAGTATCAAAATATTTTGTCGTCACAAGCAAAAACATTACAAAACAGTAAACTCAATCCAAAGAGAGAATACCACCCTACGATGTTTTAAAAAGTGTACTTTAATTCTATTGGTGTTATTTTCTGACGTATTTTTGTTAGCCAATCCCACTCTTCCTCAAGCGTATGTCAAAAAGCGTATGCTGAATACCTTTGTCTTCAAACTCTGAAAATTCCAAAAAATTTACGAACCAGAAGCGGAAGGGGGTTGACTATGTTTGAAAAAAAAAATTTAAAAAGTAACATAGAGCCAGTGAAATAATAAAAATGCCGCCATTTTTCCAGGAGTGGGCACAGTGTCTTTCTGGAGTGTCTTTCTTGTTTTGCAATTGTTTTTTTTCTTTTTTTGGCAGCACACACATAGTTTCTTTTTGATAGTCCAACATTCCCCTCATAGTCCCCTGTGAGTTTCATCTTAATACCCTAGGCCGTTTCTAAGATTTGCTGATATACCGTTTAAGATATACTGGATGCACTTGGTACGAGTACGTTTCTATTTAGTTTAACATACATTTAGCATCCGAAGGAAGCCAAACATCGCCATCTTGCTTTATCCTCTATTAGACTTGCCTATTGGCGCTATGTCAAATTTCAAGCCTATAAAAAGAGCCCAAAACATGATTGCTTTTTATGTATGCAGCATTGTTCTTTACTAAAGTGCCCCAAATAAGCGCCATGATAAGCCAACAAAAAGAAGCTTATGTGTAATGTCATCTTTATAAATAAATTCTGTTTCTCAGTCGCACAAATGTTGTTTCCACATGAAGTTCTCACATTTCAGAAATTGTAAGATTACTTTGTGGTTTCCGTGGTAACAATATATGAATTTCATAAGTTGTGTTTTATCTTTTCATTTATAAGCTTAATGAACTTTAGCAGAGTTTGACGCTGTAAGCTGGTCTATTGTAAGTTCAGTCTTGGTCCAAAAGAGAGCTCTATGAAAGTATTTCTAACTTTAAGGGGTGACGGTAATAAAAATTAATGTAAAAATAGTCCTACAGTGTTGATTTTTGGACCTGTAAGCAAAAGGAAGGGTTTTTTTTAATGAGTATTAATGTACCAATGCTGTATATAAGAAATATACATTATTCTTCCTGAAATAATTATAATTTTTGGGACCAAACAGTGACAAAGCATAATAATCCAACAAGAAAAAGGAATACGATGCTAAAAAAAATTATCATCAAACATTTAGATTAGAGTAAATGTAAATATTTTGGTAAAGTTTAGAATTTAGTACAAATAAAATGAAAAAACAGCAATATGAAAAACTGGGGGAGACCGGAAGAACGAAAAGAAAACATACGTACAGTTCAATCCTGGTAATCTTACAGGAGTTGGTCCTACAGCCTGTCGGTTTATCAAACTTTCCGAATTACCAAGGGTATTACTTAAACAATGAGAAATAAATAAATAATAAATTCTGATCACACCAATTGTTAAATGATATATATATTTGTGCATAGTCATTTCATATAAATGAAATTTCGATTAGTGCAAATAAGGCTAATTGGAAAAGGAAAGAAAAAATCTTAGCTCACTTGATTGTGCATTATGTCCTATACAGCGCTATAGATTGTACAAGGAAATACTACAGGAAACCAGTCAAACGGGTATTTGCAATAGATAAATGGATTGCAAATCGTAACTTCTTATAGCGTTTACAATATTTAAGCTGTTGTTTTTATGGTTTACGGGGGAAAAGGTACCTAGATTAGGTTACGTATTTAATATATACTATGCTTAACCCCCCCCCCTCCCCTCTAATATGCAAATATATAGCCCAATTTGGTTTCTAAACTATTATATTTTCACCCTATTTTATTTCATTAGCATTAACCAAACTTGAGCTCTTTTGTGTGCAGAATATAATGCACAAGTACCGAAATGTCTTTTGTTATTTGTTCTGAAGGGTCACTGTTATAACTTTTTTTAAGTTTCTTTGGACACAGAACAGTTCATACATCGACACTGTATTCCTGAGACCAACATAAAAATGTATCAGCCTTCAAGAAATTGTCATACATACCAGTACAAGAATTTGCATCGTCATCCTGTTTCTCCAACAATCTCGTTGTCTTGCTTTAGATCTTCCGGTCATCATCCTGTTTCTCCAACAATCTCGTAGTCTTACTATACATCTTTGCTTGCCACCATCTCGTAAAATGTTTCCTCATTGGTTCTATCAGCGTTCAAATCCGCCTCCAATAGCTCATAAATAAAAGGACCCGCCACTTCCCCTACTGGAAGCAGGTTGCCAACGCCCTTGACAGCTTGTCGGACTACAGAACGCATCAGATTGTTAACAGCGTTGCCAACGTGGTACAATTGCACCGTTTTGGGTACAATTTAAGGGTTCTAGCACAATGCTGTATGTTTGAAATTTTGTTGGTACGATAACAATTTTCCAGTATATTTTAGATTTACATACTTCTTTCTGTTTCGGATATAT
This sequence comes from Artemia sp. Kazakhstan ARC1039, assembly GCA_029168905.1. Lineage (NCBI taxonomy): Eukaryota > Metazoa > Arthropoda > Branchiopoda > Anostraca > Artemiidae > Artemia > Artemia sp. Kazakhstan ARC1039. The sequence goes on along the minus strand of JAQQPU010000407.1, from coordinate 62,409 downwards.
CTGTTCAAGTATCAGCTTATTGAAAATTCTCTTCTTGTTATGGCAAATATTTAACCTGTGGTTCAGATAGCACAAATTATCTGTTGCGGTACAATTTTTTTCGGAAAACTGGTTCAGTTTTGTTCAAAGCTTCGGCAACACTGATTGTTAAATGTTTGATTATTACGATGAGAATATACAAGGCAAAACTACGGCTAGTATTATTGAGGCGGTTCGTAGAATACCTCCCCTGCTGATGAATGACACTTCTTGGACAAAGGTCCTTGCGCAAGCTTTGTGAAAGGTGGGCTGATTAACAATACGCCGTTCCACAACAAAACTTGTACGTCAAATGTCGTATAAAACTAACGTAGCTTCAGAATCTCCTCCTTTAGTCCACGCAATTGAAAGTTTGACTTTTAATCCTCCATGATGCTTCCAATCATTTTAAATGTTTCCTTGTGACCTCTTCCTACCATTGGTGCCAACTGGGTGGTAGAATCGTTTGTCCCCTTTGCATATTTTTCTGCCACTCCCTCCAGATTTTGAATAACTTTGACTTTTAATCCTCCATGATGTCTCCAATCACTTTAAATGTGTTCTTGTTGCCTCTTTCTACCACTGGTAGCAATTAGAGCAATAGGATCGTCTGCCCTCTCAAGAGATTTTTCTGCCTCCCTTCAGATTTTGAATTTTTTCTGATATTTTCAAAGGAGAATATAAAAAAATACCCCTTTCTCTCCTTGTATTTTTTTTGAAAATTTTCCCCCCAACCCCTAAATGTTTTTTGAATTGGTGTCACTGCTTTTTACACCATTTTAGTATATATTGCTTTCCGATAATCACTTACTGAAAGTTCATGATTTTTGTTAATTCCTTTTTTTAATGATAGATTCATCGGCTAGTATTTTGGTGGTCTCCTTTTATTATTCTTTACTTTATTTTTTATCGATAAATTCGCATGCTAAATTTTGCTGACATATTTTTTCATTCTTCGATTTTATATGACAAAGGAATTCTATGTCTGATCGAGGGATTTGTAAGCTAGAATTTTGATGAGTTTTTATTCTCCTTTTATTTTGATCGGTTGATTCGCAAAATAGGATTTTAATCAATTTTTTTCGTGTTTTTTTTTAATAGATTCGTAGGGTAGAACCTGTTGACTTTTTTCCTTCGTCCTTTTATGGAAGAGGGTTATGAAAGCTAGAAATTGGATACCCTCCTTACCACAGGAGGGTAAAAACATAAAATAATAGGGATTTAATGTCAGACTTCAGATAAAATGTGGAGGGGGAGGGGGTTGCCCAGGCCTAGAACTGCCACTTATTATACTGGTATAAAGATTGAGCAATGTGAGTCGTTCAGCACTTTAAGGAATTAAAGAAATAGAAACTTTGTTTTAAATGAAAGTAAGGAGCAATATTAAAACTTAAAACGAACCGAAATTGTTAAGTATAGGAGGGGGGTCATCCCCTCGTCAATCCCTTGCTCTTTACACTAAAGTTCGAACTTTGTTTGAATTCTCTAAGAACGACTCCTGAATCACAAAGGCCGTTCAATTTGAGTAAATAGTTCTTTTACAAGTACTAAAAAAAACTTTAGCCTAAGGAGCGAAGTGTTGACGAGGGGTGACCCCCCTAATATACGTAATAATTTCTGTTCTTTTAAGTTTTAATGTTGCTCCTTACTTTCAGTTAAAAAAATTGTTTTTTTTATTTAATTAATCAAAATCACTTTTTGCACAAAATAAGTTTAAAAAAAGTAAAGAACTCCATTAAACCAAGAAGGAAAAATAGAATCAAATAATCTACCAAGCATACAACTACCACAAAACTGTGTCAATAAATTTATGAAACCCAAAACAAACATAAATTAAAATAAGTCAAACTCAAAACGACCAGAAATTAATCGGAGTAGGGTTCTAAACCTTATGCTTTCTAAAAGCCAGAATAAAATTTGTACTTTATTGAAAACAATTCAAATGAATTTACTGAAAAAAAAATGTGCATTGTCCGTTTAATATACATATTCTGATATTTTTTCCTTAAAATCTTAATTAATTTTTGTTTTCTTAAAGTTATAACTGTGAAAACATTTAAAACAATTTTTTTCAGTAAACTACAAATTATATTCTGACTTTTAGAAAGCATAGTGTCTAGAACCCTATTCCGATTAATTTCTGGTCGTTTTGAGTTTGACTTAATTTCTGTTTGTTTTGGGTTTCATTTATTTAGTGATGCTGATTCGTGGTAGTTTTATGCTTGGTAGATTATTTGATTCTATTTTTGTTCATTTTTGGTTTAATGGAGTTCTTCACTCTTTTTCAAAAACTTATTTTGTGCAAAAATTTTTTTGATTAATATTTGTTCGTTTTGTATTGACATAGTCTATTTCAGGGAGAAAGACTGAGCCTCTTCTGAAGTTAAACAACCATTCCTTCTATAAAAACCTTTAATAGCCCCTGGGCATAACTTACAACCCTTGCCCCTAAACTCTTGTTGTTTTTGGAATAAAAAAAAAACCTGGTTGGCGATATTTAGACTATTTTGAATAGAATGGCTATCTCAAAATTCTATTTAATATATTTTGGGACAATAAGACGTTTGTTTAGGGATGAGAGGGTAGCTGCCCTCTGATCACGTTGACTCTTACAAAGAGCACACGAGTGTCTGATTACCAATCCAATCAGCTCCCTTTTAAGTTTATATGACCATACTTTCTATAAAAAACCCTTGGGGGGATTTGTTACTCTTAAAGACATAATTTCCAGAACTTTCTGTTAGGCTTAACCAAATGGATATATATTAAAATTTTGATTGGCAATGTTTGGGGAAATGATTGGCCTGGAAGGAGACATTTGCTCTCAGATCACTTGCGACTAATATAAAAAGGCACTAGTCCTATCAATTTTCAATGGAATGAGCCCTTTTTGAAGCTTCTACGACAAAACTTTCTACAAAAACGTTATATGCCCCAAGGGCATAACTTACGACCCTTGTCATGAGGGATATTGGGGGAGGGTTTTCATCCTCAAAGACATTATTTCCAGACCTTTCAACTACGATGAACAATATGGCCATATCAAAATGTTGATGGGAATGTTGATGGGAAATGTTTGGGGAATGATTGGCGTGGGGGGAGGGGGGCGATTCCTCCTCTGATTACTTTCGACTATTAAAAAGGACAATAGCAATCTTAATTTCCAATTGAAAGAGCCCTTTTTGAAGCTTTTAGAAAAACACTTTCTATATGACATTATATGCCCCTAGGGCATAACTTACAACCTCAGCCCTGAGGACTGTTGGGGCTTGTCATACTCAAAACATAATTTCAGGACTCTTCAGCTGCGTTCAACAAAATTGCTATATCAAAATGTTTATCTGAAGTGTTTGGTTAATGATGGGTATGGGGAGAGGGGGGCATTCACCCTCCGATCGCTTTTGACTATTAATACGGGGAATTGCCCTCTCAATCCCTGAGTCCTTTTTGAAGTTTCAACGAGAACGCTGGCAAAGACCTAATTTCAAGAACTTTCAACTACCTTTAACAAAATGTCTGTCTCAAAATTTTGATTGGGTGTGTTTGGGGAAATGGTAGGCGTGAGAAGGGGGTTAGTTGCCCTCCAATCATTTTTGACTATTTAATAGGGCACTAGCACTTTCAATTTCCATTCAAATGAACCCTTTTTTTAAGTTTTTACGACAAAGCTTTCTATAAAACCTTATATGAGTAGAGAGGGGGATCCGACTCGTGACATTACCACGTGGTAGCATCATATATGGGCATAGAGTCCCTAGGGAGAACACCTGTGCTGTCATTCCCGATCCCACACCATATATGGGCATGGAATCCCCAGGGAGAACAGGTTTCCGTGAAATTGATTGCGTAACATATCCTATGTTTTCTTGGATGTCAACAAGAGTTCACATCAACAATTGCTGGATTATTGAGTCTAACGGGGACAGGGTCAATAACACCTCTTTCAAGGTCAATTTATTTGTTGTTGTTGTTGTTGTTCGTCCAAGTGCACGCTAGGGAGAATGTTATGATCCAGGAATAGGAAACAGGATCACGTGTCTCCTTCTAAGACAATCAGAGGGCTGGTTACATATTAGCGGGAGAGGATTGCAGGGGATATAAGAGTTTCCGGGCGAAATTTAATAATGTCTGACAGATGATGTCAAGGTTGATTAATGTCTTTGGAATTTGTCCAGGAGAATTGTTTCCGGATGAAGTTTATTAATGTCTGAAAGATGATGTCAAGGTTGATTGATTTGTCACGAAAGGGGAATTGTTTCCGGGTGAAGTTTATTAATGTCTGACAGATGATGTCAAGGTTGATTAATGTCTTTGGAGTTCGTCCAGGAGAATTGTTTCAGGGCGAAGTTTATTAATGTCAGACGGATGATGTCAAGGTTGATTGAGATGATGTCAAGGTTGATTAATGTCTTTGGAGTTCTTCCAGGAGAATTGTTTCCGGATGAAGTTTATTAATGTCTGACAGATGATGTCAAAGTTGATTGATTTGTCACGAAAGGGGAATTGTTTCTGGGTGAAGTTTATTAATGTCTGACAGATGATGTCAAGGTTGATTAATGTCTTTAGAGTTCGTCCAGGGGAATTGTTTCCGGGTGAAGCTTATTAATGTCTGAAAGATGATGTCAAGGCTAATTATTGTCTTTGGAGTTTGTGCAGGAGAACTGTTTCCGGGTGAAGTTTAATAATGTCTGACAGATGATGTCAAGGTTGATTGATTTGTCACGAAAGGGGAATTATCTCCGGGCAAATGTTTTGATCTTAGAGATGAAGATATTAACGTGGGAAAGGGTTTCCTAGTAATTTCAAATGTGACAGCACAGGGATGCCAAAAACAAAAGGAACACGCAGAAATTATGTTTAGGGGTTATTTGGGCGAAACCATTTTAGACATTTTAGGGAATTATTTCGGCGAAACAGTTAGAGACATTTTAAAAGATGATTATAGAAGATGTTTTAGAAGAGGATTTGAGGATGAAACTCTGTGGTCGTTATAATACACAAGTTGTATTTGAACAGTGTAGTGAGATCTCCTACCCTAACCCCAAAGGGCCCCCGGGCCCCAAAGACCCCCCAAGCCCCCAAAGAGCTTCCATCCCCCCAAACGTTCTTGCCCCCCATTTTTTAATACTTTTTTGTGCACTTGAGACACAGAGGGACCCCCACATTTTAAAAGGCATTATTATATCTTTTCAGAACAAGTTCCTTTCTTAATGTCATTCCTAAACTACTACTACTACTAAAAACTCATCGCAGCACCAAGCCGCCTGAGGCCAACACAGCTACGCACGCTCCTCCTCCACCCCAATCTATTCAAAGCCTCCCTTTTTACACCCGTCCACGACATTTCCTTTAAATCTTTCTTTATGACGTCCTCCCACCCCAGACGGGGACGACCTGCTTTCCGTTTAGCCCTAGATGGTTGGCCGAAAAGAACAATCTTCGGCAATCTGTCATCCTTCATCCACACAACTACCTAACCACCTCAACCTTTCTTTCATTATAGACCTAGAAAGCGGTATTGAACCAAATTTTTCGTATAGCCTATTGTTTGAAATACGGTCAGTCAACCGGGTACCCAGAACAATCCTTAAGCAATTTCTCTGGAAAACATCTAGCAAATCTTCATCCGCTTTTCGGAGCGTCCATGCTTCAGAGCCATATTTAACCACTGTCATCACTGTAGCTTCTAAGATTCTAATCTTGGTTTGCAGACTTATCTTCCTATTCTTCCAGACTTTTTTTAACTGTGAAAAAACACCCTGAGCCTTGGCTATTCTATTTTTAACATCTTCACTGCTCCCACCATCTTTACTAATAATACTACCAAGGTAAGTGAAACTGCCCACCTGATCAATCTTTTCATTACCCAACGTCACCTTTTCATCTTCACTTATTCCTAGCCTTAGTGACTTAGTCTTCCTAACATTAATTTTCAAACCAATACTAGCACCCTGAACTCGCAAAACCTCTAAAACTTCATTCATTTTGCTCACACTTTCATCTAGGATGCTTAAATCATCAGCATAATCCAAGTCCAGGAGACTTTTTCCTCCCCATTTGATTCCGTGGTCTCCCATTGCCTTTCCTGTGCTCCTTAAAACAAAGTCCATCAAAATAATCCATATAAAGGGGGATAGAACACAACCCTGCTTAACTCCTGATTTAATACAAAACCAGCTGCTAACCTCATTTCCTACCTTAACCGCAGCAGTGTTATTCTCATACATAGCACTAATCACTTTAATGTATTTGTCTGGTATACCATACAAGGATAAAACCTTTACTAAAGCTCCTCTATCAACAGAATCGAACGCTTGCTCATAATCTATAAAACTGAGGACCAAAGGTGTTTGAAAACTTAGGCACTTCTCAATTATTAACCTAAGAGTGAAAATTTGGTCAACACATCCTCTACCTTTTCTAAAACCGCACTGCTCTTCTCTTAAAACTTTGTCTACGGCATCTCTCAGTCTAAAAAGTATCATATTACTAAGCAATTTGCTACCTACAGAGACCAGACTAATGCCTCGATAATTACCACACTCACTTTTATCACCTTTCTTATAAAGTGGCTTAATTAAGGTTTTCCTAAAATCGTTAGGTACTTCCCCTTTTTCAAAAATCATATTCATAATCTTCAATAACTTATTTCTAACCTCAGAGCCACCATATTTAAGAAACTCATTTACTACCCTATCAGCACCTGGAGCCTTATTATTCTTTAATCCTTTTAGTACTGTTTCTAATTCCTCCTCACAAAACAAATCTTCCTTCACATCCAAGGTATCACAAACTTTTTCATTTTCCTCTATATTTTTTCCTGCAACTCTATCTCGGTTAAGCAAATTCTCAAAATGTTCGGCCCATCTCGCTTTAGCTTTTGTCTTATCGCTAATTGCCACCCCATTCCTATCTTTAACTGGGACAAGTCCGGATTGACTACTACCTCTCAATTTGTTAACGTGCCAGTACAATATTTTACTATTATGCAGTCTAGCTGCATCTTCTAAATCCTCGGCAATTTTATCGATGGCCTCCACTTCACACCTCCTTAGTTCATATTTCAATGCTTTCTACACTTTCTTTACATTTCTTTTGTTTTCATGTGATCTATCACTCAGATAATTCTTGTACAAGTCCTTTCTCCTTTCTATTAAACTTAAATCTTTTTCACTAATATTCTTAGCTGCAGTTCTAGCTTTCTTCCCTTATACACCTTCAGCAACTTCACAAATTATTTTTCTAAAATTATTCCAACCATCTTCCACATTATCAAATTTTAAACTCTCAAGTTTAGTATTCAACTGTTCCTGGAAAGTTTCTCTCAAATTCTCATCCTGGAGTCTACTAACATCATAACTTCCCGGGAGGTAATTACCCTTCCGATATTTCAGCTTTAAATTAACCCTTGACACTACTAGATGGTGATCTTTACTTTTAA
>JAQQPU010000407.1:18313-45715 GCA_029168905.1 Artemia sp. Kazakhstan ARC1039 | reverse complement strand
ATCCAGAACTTTTAACTACGTTGAAAAAAATGGCTATCACAAAATTTGGATTAGATGTGTTTGAGAAAATGGTGGACGTGAGAGGGGGGTTAGTTATCCTCCAATCACTTTCGATTATTAAAAAGGGCACCAGCCAACCATTTCCAGTCGAATGAGCCCTTTTTGAAGTTTCTACGAAAACACTTTCTATGAAAACTTTATATGCCCCCAGGAAATAACTTACGACCCTTGTCATGAAGGCTATGGGGGGAGGGTTGTCATGCTCAAAGACATAATTCCCAGACCTTTCAACTACAATGAACAATATGGCCATATCAAAATGTTGAACGGAAACGTTTTGGTAAATGATGGACGTGGTGGGAGGGGGACGATTCTTCCTCAGATTACTTTCAACTATTAAAATGGGCAAAAGCCATCTCAATTTCCAATCGAAAGAGCCGTTTTTGAAGTTCCTATTACACTTTCTATATGATATTATACGCCCCCAGAGCATAACTTACAACCTTAGGTCTGAGGGTCGTTGGGGCTTGTCATGCTCAAAACATAATTTCCGGACGCTTCAACTGCGTTCAACAAAATTGCTAAATCAAAATGTTTATCTGAAGCGCTTGGGGAAATGATGGTTATGGGGGGGGGGCATTCACCCTCCGATCGCTTTTGACTATTAATAAGGGCACTAGCCCTCTCAGTTCCCGAGTCCTTTTTGAAGATTCTACGACAACGCTGAGAAAGACCCAATTTCCAGAACTTTCAACTACGGTTAACAAAATGTCTATTTCAAATTTTGTTTGGTTGTGTTTGGGGAAATAGTAGGCATGAGAGGGGAGTTAGTTGCCCTCCAATCACTTTTGATTATTAAATAAGGCACTAACGCTTTCAATTTCCAATTGAATGAGCCCTTTTTGAAGTTTCTACGACAAAGCTTTCTGTATAACCTTATATGTCCCCAGGGTATAAATTACAACCCTTGCGCTCAAAGACACAATTTCGGGAATTTTCAACTATGTTGAACAAAATGGCTGTCTCAAAATTTTTGTTGGATGTTTTTTTGCAGAAATGGTGGGCATGGGAGGGGTGTTAGTTTTCCTCTAATCACTTTCCTTCGAAGTTTCTATTACAAATCTCTATAAAAACCTTGTATGCCCCCAGGGCACAACTCACAACCCTTGCCCGGAGAGGTGTGGGGGGGGGTATCATCCTCAAAGACATAATATCCAGAACTTTCAATTACGTTGAAAAAAATGGCTATTTCAAAATTTTGATTGGATGTGTTTGAGAAAATGGTGGGTGTGAGAGGGGGTTTAGTTGCCCTCCAGTCACTTTTCATTATTAAAAAAGGGCACTAGCAATTTCAATTTCCAGTCGAATGAGCCCTTTTTTGAAGTTTCTACGACAACGCTTTCTCTCAAAACCTTATATGCCCCCAGGGCATAACTTACAACCCTTGTCCTGAGGGATGTGGGGGGGGGTTGTTATCATCTGTTCGTTTTGGGTTTCAAATAAATGAAACCCAAAACGAACAGAAATTACAATAAATAACCGAGTCAAACTCAAAACGAGCAGAAATTAACATGAGTGGGGCTTACAACCCCTATGCCTTCCCAAGGCCAGAACATTATTAGCATTTTACTGAAAAAATATACATGTTTTTTTACATTCAGAACATTAATAAATCAAATAATATTAACATTTTGATTACTAAATATCAGTATATAAATGGTGTAAATTATGTTCTGGCCTTGGGAAGGCATAGTGGTTTTAAGCCCTACTCATGTTAATTTCTGCTCGTTTTGAGCTTGAATCGGTTATATATTGTAATTAATTTAAAAAACTTTTTCCAAAAAGTAAATTTTTCAAAGAGAAATAAAGTACTCCAATAAACAAAAAATTAGCAAAAATAAAATTTGCGAGCCCCTTTTGAAGTCTCTACGACGACCCCTTCTATATGAAGTGCCCTGCTCTAAAGGGAAAAAATAATAAAGGGTACATTGTGCCAACATTGTTGTTATATGCTCTCATGGCTTAACCTAAAACCCTTGCCCTGAGTGTTGTGGGTGAGTGTCCTCCTCAAAAAGATATTTTCTATCTGGAAATCAACTACGCTGAAAAAATGGCTATCATAAAATTTTGATTGGATGTGTTTGGGGGAATGATTGGGGGGGGGGGGGGGGGGGTGGCTAGTTGCCCTCCAATCACTTTCGACTATTAAAAAGGAAACTAGACACTCCAATTTCCAATCGAATGAGCCCTTTTCAAAGTTTCTGCGAGAGCTCCTTCGATACGAAGGGCCCGGGTATGGAGAAAAAAAAACAAAAAAAAACACATTGTGCCCACATCATTCTTTACTTAGACAGCGCTAGCGCGCTGCGTATGATTTCTGTTCGTTTTGGGTTTCCTTTATTTATCGATGCTGATTTGTGGTAGTTTCACGCTTGGTAGATTATTTGATTTTATTTTTGCTATTTTTTGGTTTAATGGAGTTCTTTACTTTTCTTTGAAAAACTTATTTTATGGAAAACTTTTTTTAATTAATTTCTGTTCGTTTTATATTGACATAGTCTTTTCAGGGACATAGAAAATAATACTTTAAATCTTTTCTTGTTTTAGGACTTTATAGTTTGACCTGCTACTTGTATGCTGGAGAAAAATCTTCAGCAATTTTTAACAACATACACCCTTTTAAAAATCTGGACACAAATAGTAGTGTTTAATTTAGTTTCATGCCTCCTCTAGTTGACCTGAAATAGAAAACTTGATACCATTCGCAAAAAAAAAATCTGTTTACTTTATTTGATAGCTTGGTTACACTTACGCTATTTTGAATTGGTTAAATTTTAAGAGCAGAAGTAGCCCCAAAAGTTTGAACATAGTACCCTCAGTCGTTCTTGGGATGGCTGAGATGCCTTATTAGTAATTAGCATTAACACACTGCATTTTGATTTAATCTTAAGGCAACATTTATTTTTAAAAATAATTGGCAAATGGGAGGGTGGGCATGGGAGGGGGACTAATTGCCCTCCAATCACTTTCGACTATTAAAAAGGGCCTTACACGGAGTTACTTTGAACTAAAAGTACCTTTTTTTCTCCTTTATAACGGAATAAATTTTGTAAATGGTAACATAACGACCTAGAAACACATTTCATATGTAATTCTGACCACTGAAGAGTTTGGACTTTACAGATTTTTTCTACCCCTTCCCACATGACCATAATTTTTTTTCAGAATGGTGTTCAAAGTTACCCACACTTCGTCCAACTTTGAATGACGTTATTTTATTTTATGTACTGTTCATGTAGTTTCCTAATTTGTTCAAAGTTGGCCATGCTTTCGGTAAGTTTGAACAACCACTTATTTACAGACCTTTTTCTCCAAGATTCAATGTAAAAAACGTCACTTATATTGAACAAAATAAAAAAAAAATACAGAAAATTAGACTAAGATCATGTCAAAAAACAAAACTTGCAGAAAAATCCCAGAAAACTGGGTGCTAAAATTTGTGTTCTTTGCAAAGTTTTTTGTATGACTTTTTCACTTCATGGTGCCCTGCAATTTGGAAGGGGCCGTGTCCTTTTTGAACGAGTTGTCCAGTGAAAACATACCTTTCTTCAGCAACACTCACATCACCTTTCTTGGGCCAGTTGTAACTGAAGTCAACATTGCTCACACGTTCCATAAATTTTAACTTTACCATCCCCCAATCTGGAAAGTCTTCTGTTCGCCCAAAGTAGAAATCTTTCTCATAGAACACAGCATAGAAGTCAGACAGTTTAATTGGGAGACCTGAGTCCTTCTTACAAGTAGAATTATCAGCACCCTCATGTTCACTGTTCTGGCCTTCATCCTAACTAAGTTCACTGGAATCGTCGCACAGTTTTTCTGGCAAGTTCTCTGATGTGTCGTCAGATGAGCAGTCTAGATTCAGGACTTCTCGTAACTTTTTTCCAGCTCCCTTTCCTTTATTCTGCTTCATTTTAGCTTTGCCAGATTTCACTTCACTCGTCCTTGAATCCTCAAGATCTTCATCTTCTCTGTTGCTCGATTCAGCTGGTGATTTTCTGGGAGCCTTGTTAAGCTTTGTTCGCTTACGTGACACAGTACCAACAGTGACAAACCGCCTTTTTTCATAGTAAGTTATGACAGAATCACCAACTGCCTCACGGATTTCTTCATTTGATCGCCTATCGGGAATCTTTTCGATGCAACGCTTTCTGTCAAAGCATGCTTTGAACCCATTTTGAAGGTTGATATTGTCATCTTTTGTCAGTTCATCCCGGAGGAGCTTCAATAGCTTCGGAAACACCTCCTTTCAGACTGAATCTTCGGCAGAGTTCAAACATCTTGTATCTTGTATTCTTCGAGGGTTCTTCTCCAGATTCGTTTAGTCAGCCCAAAGAATGAAGACTATTCTTTTCAATAGTCTATTTTATAAGATTTCAATTAAAAATTATATGCCCCCAGGGCATAACTTATAACCCTTGCCCTGAAGACTGTGGGGTGAGTGTCTTGCTCAAAGGTATAATTTCCTGAAGTTTGAACTGCGTGGAACAAAATGGCTATCTCAAAATCTTTATTGGATGTGTTTGGGAAAATGGTGGGCGTGAGAGGGGTATTAGTCGCTCTCTAATCACTTTCAACTATTAAAAAGGGCACTAGCCCTTTGAATTACGAATCGAAAGAGCCTCTTTTGAAGTTTTTACGACAACGCCTTCTATAAGAACCTTATACGCTCCCAGGGCATAACTTAAAACCCTTGCCCTGAAGGTTTTGGGGGAGTGTCCTCCTCAAAAATATATTTTCTATCTGGAAATCAACTACGCTGAACAAAATGGCTATCTCAAAATCTTTATTGGATGTGTTTGGGGGAATGATGGGCGTGGGGCTAGTTGACCTCCAATCACTTTCAACTAATAAAATGGGCACTAGCCCTTTGAATTTCCAATCGAATGAGCCTGTTTGAATTTTCTACGACAACGCCTTCTATAAAAACCTAATATGTCTCCAGGGTATAACTTAAAACCCTTGCCCTGATTGCTCTGGGGGAGTGTCCTCCTTAAAAACATATTTTCTATCTGGAAATCAACTACGCTGAACAATGGGCTATATCAAAATTTTGATTGGATGTATTTGGGGAAATGATGGGCGGGGGGGGGGGGTTAGTTGCCCTCCAATCACTTTCGACTATTAAAAAGGGCACTAACCCTTTGAGTTTCCAATTTAATGAGCCTGTTTTGATGTTTCTACGACAACACCTTCAATAAAAACCTTATATGCCCCCAGGACATAACTTAAAACCCTTGCCCTGATGGTTGTTGGGGAGGATCCTTCTTAAAAATATATTTTCTATCTGGAAATCAACTACGCTGAACAAAATGGCTATCTCAAATTTTGATTGAATGTGTTTGGGGGAAAGACAGGCGTGGGGGTGGTGCTTGTTGCCCTCCGACCTCTTTCGACTATTTAAAATGGCACTAGAACTCTAAATTTCTAATCGAATGAGCCCCTTTTGAAGTTTCTACAGCGACCCCTTCCATATGAAATGCCCCGCTTTAAAGGAAAAAATAATAAATAGTTCATTGTGCCAACATTGTTCTTATATACCATCAGGGCATAACTTAAAACCCTTGCCCCGAGGGTTGGGGGGAGTGTCCTCCTCAAAAAAATATTTTCTTTCTGGAAATCAAGTACGCTGAACAAAATGGCTATCTCAAAATTTTGATTGGATGTGTTTGGGGGAATGATGAGCGTTGGGGGGGGGGGCTAGTTGCCCTCCAATCACTTTCGACTATTAAAAAGGGCACTGGCCACTCCAATTTTCAATCGAATGAGCTCTTTTCGAAGTTTCTACGACAAGATCTTCGATACGAAGTGCCCGGGTATGGAAAAAAATAAACACATTGTGTCCGAATCGTTCTTTACTTAGGCAGAGCTAGCGCGCTTCCTATGAAAAATGGAACTAGCCGTTTGAATTTCCAATCGAATGAGCCCTTTTTGAAGGCTCTACGACAAAGCTTTTTATATAAACCTTATATGCACCAAAGGCATAACTTGCCCTGCCTTGAGGCTGTGGGGGCAGTATCCTCCTCCAAGAAATAATTTCTATTAGGAAGTCAATTACGCTGAACAAAATGGGTATCTCTAAATTTTGATTGGATGTGTTTGGGGAAAAGGTGGTCGTGAAAGGGAAGTTAGTTGTCTTCCAATCACTTTCGACTGTTAAAAAGGACACTAGCCATTGCAATTTCCAATCGAATGAGCCCTTTTCGAAGTTTCTACGACAACTCTTTCGATACGATGTGCCCTGGTATGGGAAAAAATTAAAATAAATAATAAATTGTTCCAACATCGTTCTTTACTTAGGCAGCGCTATTGCGTTGCCTAAGAAAAATCCCCCCTTTGCCACCTCTGCCACCAGAAACATCCCCCCTGAAAACGTCTGTATACTTTCCAATAACCAATAATATATGTAAACAATAGGCAAAGTTCTTACCTTGCAGCTCTTCCCCTGAGGACTGTGAGGGGTTAAGTCATCCTCAAAGACATACTTATTATATTTTTCGACTATGCTGAACAAAATGACTATCTCGGAATTTTTAATTGGGTGACTTTGAGGAAACAAATGAGCGGGGGGGGGCTGGCTACCCTCCAATATGTTTGGTCACTTTAAAGGGTACTAGAAATTTTGATTTCCTATCAAATGAACTCTCTCCCAATCTTCTACGATCATTGGTTCAATATGATCACCAGTGGTTCAGGTTCAGGTTCAGGTTCATTTATTATTCAATCTTACATAATGACACTAAATATATACAGATATCTGGCAGTGAGACAAGCTCGTTTTGCACAGATAAAAAAAGAAAAACAAGAAAGAAATATACGGATTTTCATTCAAAATGGTAGACTTCACAAACAAATATAAATAAATCAATAAATGTAAGGTTAATTACTCACCACATCACGGCAGACACCCACCCGACGATACATAAACAACTCTCAACCAGCAATGGGACAAGAAGAAGGATATCAAGATCCGAGAGAGATCGAAAAATAAGAAGAGAGAAAAAAAAAAAATAATGAAAATATTATTTGACTAATAAATGTCCAAAAGGAATGATTTTATTTTATTTTTTAAAATTCCGATCGACACATCAAAATCAAAAATAGATTCATATTGGTTCCACGCGGCGACCACACTATTTCGTAGAGAAAACCGGGACCTCTCTGAAATTATCAACGGCTGGCGTAGTTTGCGTATGCTGCGAGCTAGATGAGAAGATGGCGGAGCAACTGGGAACAAATCAAAAGAAAAGAAATAACTGGGCAGTGACAGGAGATTATGATTAACCTTGAATAATATCGAGTTAAAAGTAACTGCAAGTTCAACAGGAAGAATATTCAATAAACAATATAAACTCTTTGTAGAAGACTTACTGGGGAAAGACGCTGGGGAAGGAAGATAGCTTCGAGCGGCAAAATGAATTTCATACGTTGCATAATACCCACGTTCCTTCCAAGCTTCAATCTTATACCATTTATATGCGGCTTCCAACTCAAATTTGAGTCAACCAGCACACCAAGGTAACGAATAATTTCAACACGTGATATATCCATACCTGAAACAGATGACTTAATCAACTTCAGACATGGAAGTGCCCGTGACGTACGCGAAAATACCATAAACTTTGTTTTTGAAGTGTTCAGAGCTAGCCTATTTGCCGTAAACCATGCTACTAGTCTATCGAATACTAGACTTAAATTGTGTTTGACACGATCTTCATCGATTCCAGAGACACTACAGGCTGTGTCATCTGCGAAGAGAACGGTCAGCCCTAGGTCCTCAACTGAATTACTAATATCGTTAACATAAATTAGAAACAACAGAGGGCCGAGAATTGAACCTTGGGGCACTCCAACTTTATTTGACTGGTTCGAAGACGTTGATATAACTTCGCCCCCATCAATACACTGGACTCTATCGCTTAAATATGACAATATTATCGATTTAGCCGGACCACGTATACCACAATTAGACAATTTTTCATTTAAAATCATGTGACAAATAGTGTCAAACGCTTTCCGTATATCCACGAATATAGAAGCTGGAATTTCACCCTTATCCAAGGCATCATGAATAAACTGGGTTACTGCCAAAATAGCATGCTCTGTAGAATGTCCTTTTCGAAACCCGAATTGGGACTTACTGAAAAAACTATTCTTGTCAAGAAAATTTACAATCCTCACGTACAAACAACGTTCAATAATTTTTCCGAAAGCAGATAGAATAGATATGGGCCTATAGTTGGACGGATCTTTTATATCTCCCCCTTTGTGTAGTGCAATGACACGGGCGGACTTCATACATGAAGGGAAGATACCATTCTTGAAACAAAGATTAATTATGTGCACAATAAAATTTACTATACTAGGCATAATCGATTTAAGCAAGTTCGTAGAAGATCCGTCGATTCCTTCTGAGTGTCCATTTTTGAGTTGATGAAGTACAAGCATCAATTCAGCAGACGAGACTGGAGTGAGGAATATGGATCGGTCAGTAGAAGAGGGTAGAAAACTTTTGAAATCAGCAGAATTTGGCGTTGATTTTTGGGATGCCTCTTCCGACGTCTTTTCACCTATTTTAGCGAAGTGCGTGTTGAGCATGTTGGCGACGTTAAGTTTTCCTTTAACAGCTGTATCACCACCTGAGGGCATCATTTCGTCCGGAAAAGAATTCAACTTTTTTTTGCCGATACAATCGTTTATTAATGTCCATACCTTCTTAGGAGATCCATGCGCGCTATTGAATGCCTTCAAATAGTAGAGCTGTTTAGGAGACCTGAGAGCTTTGGTTAAGCAATTTCTGTAAGCTTTAAAAAAGGCTTGATTTGTTTCATCTGGATTCGATAGATATATTTTATACAGCCTGTTCTTTGATTGGATCGACCTTAGTAGTCCTCGTGTAACCCAAGGCTTTTTAGATCTGTTGTAACGTCTTAGACGGGTTGAAGACATCGGACAAGCCACATTATGTGCTGTGGTAAATTCGTTGACAAAATACTGTGAAGCTTGATTTACATCCTCGCAGTCTAAGCACGGAGAGGGGTCAATTTTAAGCAGCAGTTCATTCAACCGCTGAACAGATGTAGCATCAAGCCTTCTAGTTGTTTTGATCGGAGTCGCCGTTTGTCGCCCAGTTTTTATCTCCATCAAAAGCATAAAGTGGTCTGACGTGTCATCGATAATAACATGACACGAATCAAATTCCATATTCAGAAAAATATTGTCGATTACCGTTGCTGTCGAGCTTACAACTCGAGTTGGAATACGACAAGCTGGGAGAAGCCCCAGTGAAAGACAAAGTGTCAGAAAATCAACAGCCGAAGGCGAATATTGTGTAGATGAAAGATCATTCCGACTTCGCTCGATTGCGATCGAAGAAAATGCTTCCAGCTTACTTATGAAATGTTGCACCAAAGAGCTAGGTGGTCTGTAAAACAAACAACACAACACTTTTTCATTACCAAAATCAAGCTCGACAACCAAAAATTCAAACAACATTTCTTCATACATAGAATCAAAATCCGAAACAATCCTGTAAGTAATATCATTATGAATAAAAAAACCAAGGCCTCCTCTCGATCTGTCATTCCTAGTCTTAGAAATAAAATTGTAACCGTTAATATTCGCTAGGTGACTAGTTGACTCATTTAAGAAAGTCTCACATACAGCTAATACATCAACTCGGTAGCATGGAAGGAACGAAGATAAATGGTCCAAACTACTCATCAACCCGCAACAGTTTAAACTCGCCAGCCTCACACTACCAGGAGAAACATGTCCGTTAATCTCATTAGGGAGTAAATATTTGTTAATAGGGAGGGATGTAATAGAAATATCATATTCATCATCCGAAAAACCACAATCTGCAGAAATTTTTATTAAATCTAATGGGTCTCTCTCAAAATCTCTCAACCTACTCGATGTCCCATCACCAGTAGAATTAATCATAATCATTTTGACTTACCAAACCGTCTGGTGGGAGTCTGTAGTGATGCGGTAATAAATCATCAACCAAACCTTGATGTGGAAGAGTACGGCACGTCTTGTGAAATATCTGATCTTCAACTGAAAAAAACACACGAAGCAAAAACAGAACCTGATTTCTAGGCCTATGGAAAATAGAAAAAAAGAATAGCGACGATGAAGCATAATCTGGCATGGCAGACTTAACAAGTCGAAGTCGCATTGAGCACTGAACACAATAAGAAAGAAAAAAAACAACGAAAAGAAAAAAACCAACACTGACTAGTGGTCATTTTCCCAATCATGACACACACCAACAAAATGAACTTGTTCATCTCTCGATCGCGGACGTATTTCATTAAACAAATAAAACAAATAATGGTCCGCGTATACACTACAAACAAACTAATTAATCTTTTCCCAGTCAGAAGAATCACTTTTTTTCACTTCTAGCCATAAGTTAATACCCTTATGACGCACTCTGGATAAAACGATATGTTTCGACTCTTTCATTTCTTGTGCTTTCGAGAGTAGGGAGTTTCGAATCATGTTGAGAGCAGGGGGCAGGTCTGTAGAGATTATAATCCCACTACCTTTTAGCTTTTTAACATTGTTCATGATCGACTGGACATCACTCTCCGAGCTTAGTGAAATAAATACGGGGGACTCCTTGCGTCGGCTATTTTGCTTGCTGCGCCTATTTGTGATGTTTGCAGCCCGTGAAGAAATCCGATAGCACTTAGTCATAGATATGTCACTAGTTACACCCAGCTTTTCGCTAACTAATTTAATGACGCTATCTTCAACTTTCTTGTTAGGCTCTTCTGCCGGTAAACCATGCACAATAAGGTTCAGACGGCGATCTTTCACGTCGATAAGTAGTAGCTGTTTTTCCAGGGCCTGGTACTTGTCGACATACTCGTCGATAGTTTTCTCAAAGTTATTAAGCCTCACATCTCGGTCGGCAGCCTCCGTTCTCAGCGACGCGATCTCAGAAGTAATTCCGTCAAGCTTATTATTTAATTCTGTCTGCGTAGCAATAATAGAATCCAGTTTTCCGCTCAAAACTTTTCTGAACTCGTCGAACGATTTTTGCGTAACATTAGCCATGATAAATCTCGATTATAAATCCGCTTCGGGAGAATTGGGGATTAGCAGTTCATTCGAAATAGCATCAAAAGGGACTTACTGGCAAGGGGGGAAAAAGAAACAAACAAAAAATAAATAATCATAAGCAGCGCGCTAGCGCTGCCTAAGTAAAGAACGATGTGGGCACAAGGTGTTTTTTTTCTTCAGCCGGGCACTTCTTATCGAAGGAGTTGTCGTAGAAACTTCGAAAAGGGCTCATTCGATTGGAAATTGGAGTAGCTAGTGCCCTTTTTAACATTCGAAAGTAACTGGAAGCCAGCTAACCCCCCCCCCCCCCCCCCAAACCCATCATTCCCCCAAAGACACGCAATCACAATTTTGAGGTAGCCATTTTGTTCAGAGTAGTTGATTTCCTGATAGAAAATATGTTTTTGAGGACATTCCCTCACAACCGTCGGGGCAAGGGTTTTTAATTATTCCCTGAGGCCATATAAGAACGATGTTGGCAAAATGTACTATGTATTGTTTTTTTCTTTAGAGCAGGGTACTTCATATGGAGGGGGTCGTCGTAGAAACTTCAAAAGGGGCTCACTTGATTGGAAATGGAAAGTTCTAGAGCCCTTTTTAATAGTCGAAAGTGATTGGAGGGCAACACCCCCCCCCCACGCCCACCATTCCCCCAAACACATCCAAGCAAAATTTTGAGATAGCCATTTTGTTCAGCGTAGTTGATTTCCGGATAGAAAATATGTTTTTGAGGAGGACATTCCCCCACAAACCTCAGGGCAAGGGTTTTAAGTTTTGTCCTGGGGACATATAAGGTATCTAAAGAAGGCGTTGTCGTAGAAACTTCAAAAAGGCTTATTCGATTGGAATTTTAAAGGGCTAGTACCCTTTTTAATAGTCGAAATTGATTGCAAGGTAACTAGCGCCCCCCTCCCACGCCAATCATTTCCCCAAACACATCCAATCAAACCTTTGAGATAGACATTTTGCTCAGCATAGTTGATTTTCAGATAGAAAATATTTTTTTGAGGAGGACACTCCCCCACAGCCCTCAGGGAAAGGGTTTTAAGTTATGCCCTGGGGGCATATAAGGTTTTTATAGAAGGCGTTGTCGTAGAAACTTCAAAAAAGGCTCATTCAATTGAAAATTCAAAGGGCCAGTGCCCTTTTTAATAGTCGAATGTGATTGGAGGGCAACTAGGCTCCCCCCCACACCCATCAAGTCCCCAAACATATCCAATCAAAATTTTGAGATAGCCATTTTGTTCAGCATAGTTGATTTCCAGATAGAAAATATGTTTTTGAGGAGAACACCCCCCCCCCAAGGCCCTCAGGGAAGGGTTTCAAGTTATGCCCTGGGGGCATATAAGGTTTTTTATTGAAATCTTGAAAAAAGGAGTCGTAGAAACTTGTCGTAGAAACTTGAAAAAGGGCTCATTCGATTTGAAAGTAAATGGGATAGTACTATTTTTAATAGTCGAAAGTGATTTGAGGGCAACTACCCCCCCTCTCAGGCCCAACTTTTCCCCAAACACATCCAATCAAAATTTTAGATAGCAATTTTATGCAAAGTAGTTGAAAGTTTTGGAAATTAGGTCTTTAAGGATGACAACCCCTCCCCCGATAGTCCTCAGGGCAAGGGTTGTAAGTTATGCCCTAGGGCATATAAAGTTTTTATTGAGAAAGTTGTCGTAAAAACTTCAAAAGGACTCATTTAATTGGAAATTGAAAGGGCTTGTGCCTTTTTTAATAGTTGAAAGTGATTGGATAGCGATTAACGCCCCTCTCACGCCCACCATTTTCCAAAACACATCTAATCAAAATTTGGAGATATATATTTTGTTCAACGTAGTCGAAAGTTCTGGAAATTAGGTCTTTTAGGATGATAGCCCCCTCAGAGCCCTCAGTGCAAGGGTTGTAAGTTATGCCCTCGGGGCATATAAAGTTTATATAGAAAGCTGTTGCATAAATAATAGGCAGCACGATTGCACTGCCCAAGTAAAGAATGGGGACACTCGAGAACGAGACAAGAAACGGGGACTAAGTAAAGAGGAGGACACTCCCCCACAACCTTCAGGGCACGTGTTTTAAGTTTGAAGTGGTATTATTATGTATTAAGTTTGTTGTTGTTTTTGTTTAGACCAAGGCACTTCGTATCGAAGGAGTTGTTGTAGGAACTTTGAAATGGGGTCATTCGATTGAAAATAGAAAGGGTTGATGCCCTTTTTAATAGTTGAAAGTGATTTGAGGGCAACTAATTCCCCTTCCACTCCCACCCTCCCACGCCAACCCTCCTATTTCTGCTCTTAAAACATAACCAAATCAAAATAGGGTAAGGGTATCCAAGCTATCAAAGAAAGTAAACAGATTTTTTTTGCGAATGGTATCAAGTTTTCCATTTCAGGTATACTAGAGGAGGTATGAAACTAAACTAAACAGTACTATTTGTGTCCAGATTTTTAAAAGGGTGTATGTTGTTAAAAGTTGCTAAAAAATTTTCTCCAGCATACAAATAGCAGGCCAAACTATACAGTGTAAAAAACGAAAAGATTTAAAGTATTATTTTCTTTTTCCCTGAAAAGACTATGTCAATATAAAACGAACAGAAATTAATTTATTTTTTTTTTCGCAAAAATATTTTTTCAAAGAAAAGTAAAGAACTCCATTAAACCCAAAAATAGCAAAAATAAAATCAAATAATCTACCAAGCGTGAAACTACCACAAATCAGCATCGCTAAATAAATGAAACCCAAAAAGAAAAGAAATTACAATAATTAACCGGGTTAATTAACTCGTTTCTGCTCAAAACGAGCAGAAATTAAAATAAGTTGGGCGCAAAATCCTAATGCCTTCCCAATGCCAGAACAAAATTTGCACTTTACTGAAAAAATACAAATGAATGTTCATATTCAGTGTAATATACATATACTGATATTTAGTTATCAAAGTGTTAATATTATTTGATTTATTAAAGTTATTAAAGTAAAAACATTTACATTTTTTTAGTAAAGTGCAAAGTTTGTTCTGGCCTTGGGAAGGCATAGGGTTTTGCGCCCAACTTATGTTAATTTCTTCTCGTTTTGAGTTTCATTTATTTAGCAATGCTGATTTGTGGTAGTTTCACGCTTGGTAGATTATTTGATTTTATTGTTGCTAATTTTTTGTTTAATGGAGTTCTTTACTTTTCTTTGAAAAACTTATTATGTGGAAAAAGTTTTTAAAATTAATAATAGTAAACACACATAATATAAAATTAATACAAAATAGTTAAAATTGCGTTAAAATTGATAGTTAATTAATAGTTTAGTAGCTAATTAGTAGTTAAAATTAATATAAAATTACTATATTAATAGTTACTATTTTATATTACTATTTTATATTATATTGTAATTATGCACAAAATGCATAATTACACATTTTGGTACATAGGCATTTGAAACCACTAGAATAGGGTTCTTTGGTATACTGAATCTGATGGAGTGATTTTCACTAAAACAACTTGATCTTTTTGGGGTGTTTCCCCCCTTTTTCAAAAATTGGGCAAATTATCTCAAGCTCGTAACTTTTGGCGGGTACCGTTAAATGTGAAATGAATTTTTTTTTACATATTTTGAATAAGCATCAAAATTCGATTCTTTTGATATATTTATTGTTATTCAAGGCTGCTTCTTCGAGTTTCAGTTACTTTTGAGCAGCATCGCTCCTTTAAAACAGTTCGTTACCACGAATTGTTGCACAATCGCGCTGCCTAAGTAAAGAACGGGGACACTTGAGAACGAGACAAGAAACAGAGACTAAGTAAAGAGGAGGACACTTTCCCACAACCCTCAGGGCATGGGTTTTAAGTTATGCTCTGGGGGCATATAAGAACGATGTTGGCACAATGTATTATTTATTAATTTTTTCCTTTAGAGCAGGGCACTACGTATCGAAGAAGTTGTCAAAAACATGAAAAAGCGCTTATTCAAAAGGAAATTGGAGTGGCTTGTGCCCTTTTTAATAGTCGAAAGTGATTGGAAAGCGATTAACACCCCTTCCACGCCCAACAATTCCCGACACATATCCAATCAAAATTTTGAGATAGCCATTTTGTTCAGCGTAGTTGATTTCCAGATAGAAATTATGCTTTTGAGGACAGTCCCCCACAGCCCTTAGGGCAAGTGTTGTAAGTTATGCCCTGGGGGCATATAAGGATTTTTATAGAAGGCGTACAAACTTTAAAAAGGCTTATTCGATTGGAGATTCAAAGGACTAGTGCCCTTTTTAATAGTCGGAAGTGATTAGAGGGCAACTATCCCGCCTCTCACATCCACCTTTTCCCCAAACACATCTAATCAAAAATTTGAGATAGCCATTTTATTCAACGTAGTTTTAAGTTCTGCAAATTAGGTTTTTGAGGATAACAACCCCCCACAGCCCTCAGGGCAAGGGTTGTAAATTATGCCCTGGGGGCATATAAGTTTTTCATACAACGCGTTGTCGCAGAAACTTCAAAAAGGGCTCATTCGATTGGAAATTGAAATGGCTAATGCCCTTTTTAATAGTCGAAAGTCATTGGAAAGCAAATAACACCCCTTCCACGCGCACCATTTCCCCAAACACATCGAATAAAGATTTTGAGATAGCCATTATTTTCCACGGAGTTCAACATTCAGTAAATTATACCTTTGAGCAGGACACTCCCCCAATTGTCATCAGGGCAAGTGTTATAAGTTAATCCCTGGGAGCATATAAGCTTTTTATTGAAATCTTTGTCGAAGAAACTTGAAAAAGGGCTCATTCGATTGGAAATTCAAAGGGCTAGTGCCCTTTCTAATAGTCGAAAAGTGATTTGAAGGCAACTAGCCCCCCTCTCACGCCCATCTTTTCTCCAAAGACATCCAATCGATATTTTAGATAGTAATTTTATTCAACGTATTTGAAAGTTCTGGAAATTAGGTCTTTAAGGATGAGAACCCCTCCCCCTCCCCTCCCCACAGCCCTTAGGGCAAGGGTTGTAAGTTATGTCCTGGGGGCGTATAAAGTTTTTATTTAAAGCGTAGAAACTTCAAAAGGGCTCATTCAACTGGAACTTGAAACGTCTAGTGCCTTTTTAATAGTTGAAAGTGATTGGAGAGTGATTAACGCCCCTCTCACACCCACCATTTTCCCAAACACATCCAAGCAAAATTTTTACATATCCATTTTGTTCAATGTAGTTGAAAGCTCTAGAAATTAGGTCTTTTAGGATGATAACCCCCTCAAAACCCTCAGTGCAAGGATTGTAATTTATGCCCTGGGGGCATATAAAGTTTATATAGAAAGTTGTTATGGAAATTTCAAAAGGGCTCATTTGATTGGAAATTAAAATTGCCCTTTTTAATAGTCGAAAGTGAGTGGAGAGTAATTAACCCCCCTCTTACGCCCAACATTTCCCCAAAAACATTCAATCAAAGTTTAGAGATGGCCATTTTGTTCAACGTAGTTGAAAGTTCTGGAATTTATGTATTTAAGGATGACAAACCTCCCAGAGCCCAAATTGTAAGGGTTGTAAATTTTGCCCTGGGGACATATAAGGTTATTATAGATCGAGTTGTCGTAAAACTTCAAAAGGGGCTTATTCAATTCAAAATTGAGAGGGCTAGTGCCCTTTGTAATAGTCAAAAGTGATTGGAGGGTAACTAACCCCCCTCTCACACCCACCATTCCTCCAAACACATCCAATCAAAATTTTCAGATAACTATTTTTTTCAACGTAGTAGAATGTCCTGGAAATTGGGTCTATGAGAATGACACCCACCCCCCAGCACTCAGGGCAAGGGTTGTAAGTTATGCCTGGGGGCATACAAGATTTTTATTGAAAGTTTTGTCGTAGAAATTTCAAAAGAGCTCATTTGATTGGAAATTGAAAGGCTAGGGCCATTGTTAATAGTTGAAAGTGATTGGACAGCGACTACCATCTGTCTCACGCCCACCATTTCCCCAAACACATCCCATCAAAATTTTGAGATAGCCATGTTGTTTAACGTAGTTGCAAGTTCTGGAAATTCGGTCCTAGAGGATGACAACCACACTAACAGACCTTAGGGTTAGGGTTTTAATTTATGCCCTAGGGGCATATAAGGTGTTTATAGAAAGCGTTGTCGTTTCCAAAAGGGCTCATTCGATTGGAAATCGAAAGGCCTAGTGCCCTTTTTAATAGTCGAAAGTGATTGGAAGGCTTGATATTTTTATAGTAAAGATCGAAGAGGGTATAATGTATTATTTTTTGTTGTTGTTTTTGTTTAGACCAGGGCACTTCGTATCGAAGGAGTTGTCGTGGGAACTTCGAAAAGGGCTCATTCGATTGAAAATAGAAAGGGCTTATGCTCTTTTTAATACGAAAATGATTTAAGGGCAACTAATCCCCCTTCCACTCCCACCCTCCCGCGCCAAACCTCCCGTTTCTGCTCTTAAAATTTAACCAAATCAAAATAGCGTAAGTGTATCCAAGCTATCAAAGAAAGTAAACAAATTTTTTTGCGAATGGTATCAAGTTTTCCATTTCAGAACAACTAGAGGAGGGATGAAACTAAATTAAACAGTAGGCCTACTATTTGTGTCCAGATTTTTAAAAGGGTGTTATGTTGTTAAAAATTGCTAAAAAATTTTCTCCAGCATACAAATAGCCTTCCAAACTATAAAGTCTTAAAAAGCTAAAAGATTTAAAGTACTATTTTCTTTTTCCCTGAAAATACTATCAAACAGTTCGTGGTAACGAACTGTAAGTAAGGAGCGACCCGGCTCAATGGTAACCAAAACTCTAGAAAAACGAAATTAGATACCAATAGATATATCAAAAGAATCAGATATTAATTCTGATTTCAAATATATAAGTTTCATCAAGTTTAATCTTACCTATCAAAAGTTACGCGCCTGAGAAAATTTCGCTCATTCTCGAAAAAAGGGGGAAAGACCCCCTAAAAGTTATAAAACCTTATTGAAAATCGAACCATCATATTCAGCGTACCAGAAGACCGTACTGTAGAGGTTTCAAGCTCCTATCTACAAAAATGTGGAATTTTCCATTTTTTGCCAGAAGAAAGATCACGGATGCGTGTTTATTTGTTTTTTTTTTTTTTCTTTTCCCCAGGGGTGATCGTATTGACCCAGTGGTCCTAGAATATCGTGGGAGGGCTCATTGGAACGGGAATTAAAAATTCCCTTTTCTAGTTCCCTTTTTAAGTGACCAAAAAATGAAGGGCAATTAGGCCCCCTCCCACGCTCATTTTTTTCCCAAAGTCATCCGATCAAAATTTGAGATAGCCATTTTGTTCAGCATTGGTTATTGGTAAGTATACAGAAGTTTTTAGGGGGAATTTTTTCTGGTAGTGGGGGGTGGGGGTGGGTCGGGGGTTATATGGGAGGATCTTTTCATGAAGGAAGTTTTCATGGGGGAAGGGATATTTCTATGAAAGGGGTGCCGGATTTCCCATCATTATTCTTTTTTTTAATCAGAAATTAAATATAAAAAAAACAAGTTTTTCAACTGAAAGTAAGGAGCAACATCAAAACTTAAAACGAACAAAAAAATATTAGCTATATGATTTGGTTCACCTTCTAGTCAATGCCTCGCTCTTTAAGCCAAAGATTTTTTAGTACTTTCATTAGAGCTATTTATTCTAATTAACGGCCTTTGTGATTAAGGGGTCATTTTTAAAGAATTGGAACAAAATTCTAACTTTAGCTTAAAGAGCAAGGTATTGCCTAAGGGGCAAACCCCCTAATATACGTATTAAAAATATATGAATATAGAAGTTCGTTACGTATGTTAATTCGTAAGTTGCGTATATTTATTACTAATAAAAACGTTCGTAAATAAAATTCAACAAGTTTCGAGAAAGCCATTTAACCAAATAAAAGTAAAATTAATATGCAAATTTCGTTCTAATTATTCATGCACGGCGAGCCAAAATCAAAACCTGCATTAATTAAAAAACGTTCACAAATGAAATAAAAAAAGTTTTTTTTAACTGAAAGTAAGGAACGACGTTAATAATTAAAACGAACAGAAATTATTCCGTATATGAAAGGGGCTGTCCCCTCCTCAACGCATCGTTCTTTACGCTAAAGTTTGACTTTCTCACAACTCAATTTTTTTTAAATAATAAAATTTTGTTTTAATTGCAAATTTTATGAGATAGCCAATTAAAATTTTGAGATAGCCATTTTGTTCAGCATAGTCTAATAAATATGTCTTTTAGGATGACTTAATCCCCCACAGTTCCCAGGGGAAGGGCTCCAAGATATGAACTTTGCCCATTGCTTACATATTGTATTGGTTATTGGGAAGTATACAGACATTTTCAGGAAGGATTTTTTTCTGGTGGGGGGGAGGGGCGCTGGAGGACGGAGTTACTCAGGAGAATCTTTCCGTGGAGGATGTTTCTTTGGGGTAAGGGACATTTCTATGAAGGGTGCGCCGGATTTCAAAGCATTATTTAAAAAACGATCAGAAATTAAATTAAAAAAAAAGTTTTTTCAACTGAAAGTAAGAAGCAACATTAGAACTTAAAACGAACAGAAATTATTACGTATATGGGGGAGGTTTTCTCCCAAGTCAATACCCCGCTCTTTACGCTACAGTTTTTTTTAGTGCTTTCAAAAGAGCTATCTAATCTAATTAAACGGCCTTTGTGATTCAGGGGTTTGTGAATTTTTTTTTTTAACTTTTAACGTAATGAGCGTGGTATTGACTAAGGGGAGAACCCCCTCATATACGTAATAAAATATACGCAAAAAAAACAAGCGATACGGCTCAATAGTAATCGAAACCTTTAAAAACGGAATTTTGATGTAAATAAATATATCAAAAGAATGGGCTTATGATACTGATTCTAAATATATAAATTTTATTAAGTTTAGTATTACTCATCAAAGGCCACGAGCCTGTGAAAATTTACCTGATTTTTTAAAGAGGGAGGAAACATCCCCTACAAGTGAAAGAATTTTAATGAACATCCCACCGTCAGATTCAGCGTATCACAAAACCCTATTAAAAAGGTTTCAAGCTCATATCTGCAAAAATCTGCAACTATATCTGCAACGTATTTTTTGCCAGAAGAAAAATATACGAATATAGAAGTTCGTTACGTAAGTTAATTTGTAGATTACGTCAGAACCAAATTTAGAGACAGCCATTTAGCAAAAGAAGAGTAAAATTTTTATGCAAATTTTGTTTACTTATTCAATGACCGTGAGCCAAAATAAAAGCAGCATTAACTAAAAAACGATCAGAAATTAAATAACAAAAACAAGTTTTTTAAGCTGAAAGTAAGGAGCGACATTAAAACTTAAAACGAACAGAAATTATTCCGTATAAAAAAGGCGCTGTCCCCTCCTCAACGCCTCGCTCTTTACTCCAAATTTTGACTCTGTCTCACAACTTTATTTTTTAAAACAAGAAAAAATTTTAGCGTAAAGAGCGAGGCGTTGAGGAGGGGACAGCCCCTTTCATATACGGAATAATTTCTGTTCGTTTTAAGTTTTAATGTCGCTCCTTACTTTCAGTTTAAAAAACTTGTTTTTTTTATTTAATGTCAATATAAAACGAACAGAAATTATTTTAAAAAAACTTTTTCCACAAAAAAAGTTTTTCACAGAAAAGTAAAGAATTCCATTAAACAAAAAATGAGTAAAAATAAAATCAAATAATCTACCAATTGTGAAGCTACCACAAATCAGCATCGATAAATAAATGAAACCCAAAACGAACAGAAATTACAATAATTAACCGAGCCAAACCCAAAACGAGCAGAAATTAACATAAACTGGGCGCAAAACCCTTATGCCTTCCCAAGGCCAGAACAAAACTTGCACTTTACTGAAAATATACAAATGAATGTGCATTGTCAGCTTAATATACATATACTGATATTTAGTAATCAAAATGTTAATATTATTTGATTTATTAAAGTTATAAAAGTAAAAACATTTATATTTTTCAGTAAAGTGCAAATTTTTGTTCTGGCCTTGGGAAGGCATAGGGGTTTTGCGCCCAACTTATGTTAATTTCTGCTCGTTTTGAGTTTGACTCGGTTAATTATTGTAATTTCTGTTCGTTTTGGGTTTCATTTATTTATCGATGCTGATTTGTGGTAGCTTCACAATTGGTAGATTATTTGATTTAATTTTTACTCATTTTTTGTTTAATGGAATTCTTTACTTTTCTGTGAAAAACTTATTTTGTGGAAA
Organism: Artemia sp. Kazakhstan ARC1039; assembly: GCA_029168905.1. NCBI lineage: Eukaryota > Metazoa > Arthropoda > Branchiopoda > Anostraca > Artemiidae > Artemia > Artemia sp. Kazakhstan ARC1039. Next base: position 24,387 of record JAQQPU010000407.1, on the reverse strand, counting down.
AAGTTTTTTAAATTAATCTCTTGAAGCGGGCAGTGAACGGGACTAAAAACATACATTATTCTGTTCTCTGTCTATGTTTTTACCAAATCCAGGCAGTAATTTTGATCTTTTTGGCAATTTATGTGTGTATGTTGAATCGTAATAAAATTGAGCATGGTAGACAGTGACCTGGTCGGCCAAAGGTCAATTACCTTATGTTAAATTATAGTTTATTCCCTTGAACAAATCAAGAAGCTTGTTTCAGTTTCTAAGAGCACACCTTAGGTGGTGCTTAGGAATTGTATGCTTGGGAAACGAATTCGAGGGATCTGAATTCAAAAACCTAAGAAATTCGGATAATCAAGATTCAGTAAAATTGAGAATTAAGAGAAGCAAATACTGAAACTAGTCAATTGAATGAAACGACTCCATAAAAAACAAATTGATATAGAAAAACAGAGAAATTACTTGTAAAATACATTTGTGATAATCGCATGGATTACGGTAAAGGATTTGTTGTGCAAGAACAGAGAAACAGAAAATATTATTTATAAAATATGTTTATGATAATCACGCTGAAATACGTTACGCTGAAAACGAAAAGAAATTATTCCTTATATGAAAGGGGCTGTCCCCTCCTCAACGCCTCACTCTTTACGCTAAAGTTTTTATTGTTTTAAAAAACAGAGTTGTGAGAAAGAGTCTAACTTTACCGTAAAGAGCGATGCGTTGAGGAGGGGACAGCCCCTTTCATATACGGAATAATTTCTGTTCGTTTTAAGTTTTAATATCACTCCTTACTTTCAGTTAAACAAAAACTTGTTTTTTTATTTGATTTGTAAATAAAAAGGTAGTGCGGTCTAAGAAATCATATTAGCTATACTGTTTATATATCATAAAGCTATAATACTTTTCATTTTGAACAAGCAGGGCCAAGCTTTCAATAGGACTTTTTGAAGGAGGAATTAGACCCATTGTGCCGGGCTTAGGGGGCTAATAGTGAAAGTAAAAATAACAATAGTAATAATAATAGTAATACTGACATCAACTGTATATAACAAAATTTCCTTTGGGAGAATTTTTAGAAATATAAATTAAGTTCTTTTACAATGTGATTGTAATTTATATTAAACTTACAAAAAAGTTAATTTTATTTTAAATTAAAATTTAGAACAAAAAAGCTTCATAATCCCTATGATTTCACAAACAAAAGGGAGAATCATGCAATCTTTTCTTTTGAGAAAACGTCCCAAATTTGAAAAATTGGTAAAAAAAAAAATAAAAGTATGACTAGTTTATATAAACTTATAGAAATATATGCTATTTCATCTTTAAGCTTTTCTTCTTTTAGGAATTTCGACCCCTTAAACTCTCCACATGGCTAAAGTACTCAAAAACAAAATTAGCAACAATACTAAAGGAATTCCATTTTGGCTCACCTGTGTTCATTCTATTCTCATCAAACGAGAAAACAGGATAAATCCAAGTTGTCACAATAAAATAAACACAGCTTAACATAGGTTGTATTATCATCTTAGAGATACAAACAGTTCACTCAACATTGTTTCCGCTGTCTCTTTTAGAAAGGTAATAGAACAGTGGCAGAGAACTTTACTAAACTAAAGGACGTCTCTTTTAGTCTTTTTCGTACACAAAGTAAAGAGACTGAGTGCGCCCGCTCCTCTTATCGTTTATCTCCCTGATAAAGTTAGAAAGCCTTCAACTCCATTAGCGTCAAAAGCTTTTGAATATCTGGATGAGAGAACATATCGCAATGATTAAAATAGAGATGTCTCCAAATCGATATCAGACCCTGAATTAAGATAATTGAAAAGAATTGAAAAAGGTACCTGACGAGGGCTGAAAGTCCATTTGCTTTACAGGGAGCCTAAAGTCAAAAACTATTATAATCTTTCTAAAGGTAGGAGGTATAAAGGTGCGCATTTTGAATGGACGTTTTACTGGTTGTCTAGTCTCAAGCGGCACACCTTAAAATGCTACCTTTGACCAGGGATTTCCGAAGTTAGTTCATTATTTGTTCTGTATAGACCAAATAGTGAGACACCTACGTCTTATAAAATAAGACACATTTCAAAAAGTTCTAGTAATAACATTTTCATTGATCTTAAATAATACACTTTTGTCAAGAGTTTGGCTACCCGGAAACCTAAATTGTCAAAGAAATTTCACTAGATTTCATAAAATAAGGGGGAGGGGAATGAGAAATAACCAGTTCTACACATAGTACCCAACCTTCGTATCTATGACGCTATATAATGTGCCTACAGCTTAATGCCAAGTCCAACATTTAGCTTTCGTCGACAGAAGTTAACAAATAAAAAATTATATCTTTATTTTCTTAGAACGCGATCGCTCGGATTTTTTTTTTTTGTCCTTCTCTTTCTTATTGTTTCCACAAGGGCGTAACGTCTTGAAGCAGTGAATTTAAAAAGGAAAATGAGAGTTTATTCGAATAGACTCTTCAACTCCCATACTGTTGTAATAGCAAAATCCTCACACCGCAGGAAAGGTTCGTTATTAGCCCTTCTGATTTAAGCCCTTACTTTAGGCTTCAAAAAAGCCGAATTGGCATCGTACGAAAATAAAATTTTCAGGTAGCTTATGAAATTAGAAGCACCAAAAGAATTTATTCAGAGCTTCAATAGTAATCTGTCACTTATCGGTGCATAATCCAAGTCAATGACGGGTTTATCAAAGAGATAATCTGAAAACTTTAACACCTATACCGGCTACGTGCTTCAAAATAAATATCTAAAATATATAGTATTGAAGGAAACGAAGAACTTACACCCCTCCCCGAAAAAAAAATAATACTCAATTAAAGATTAGTTCCAAAAAGCATAAGACTGCTGACACTTGAAAAATTCTACTAGTCAAACAGTTCGTGATAACCAACTGTAAGTAAGGAGCGACCCGGCTCAATAGCAACCGAAACTCTAAAAAAAAGAAATTTTGATACCAATAGATACATCAAAAACATTGTATTTTTATGACGATTTCAAATATATAATTTCCATCAAGTTTAGTCTTACCCATCAAAAGTAACGAGCCTGAAAAAAATTGCCTTATTTTCGAAAAAGGGGGAAACACCCCCTAAAAGTTGCAGAATCTTAATGAAAATCAAACCATCAGATTCAGCGTATCAGAAAACCCTACCGTAGAGGTTTCAAGCTCCTATGTGCAAAAATGTGGAATTTTTTATTTTTTGCCAGAAGAAACATCACGGATGCGTGTTTATTTGTTTTGTTTTTTCCCCAGGGGTGATTGTATCGACACAGTGATCCTAGAACATCGCGAGAGGGCTCATTCAAATGGAAATTAATAGTTCTAGTACCCTTATTAAGTGACCAAAAAAAGTGGAGGGACACTAGATCCCCTCCCACGCTCATTTTTTTCCCAGTCACCCGATCATTATTTTGAGATAGCCATTTTGTTCAGCATAGTCAAAAATTATAATAGCTACGTCTTTGAGGATGACCTAATCCCCCACAGTCCCCGGGGGAAGGGCTGCAATTTATGAACTTTGTCCAATGTTTACATATAGTATTGGTTATTGGGAAGTATACAGACGTTTTCAGGGGGAATTTTTTTCTAGCAGTGGGGGACAGAGGATACGTGGGAGGATCTTTCCATGGAGGAAGTTTTCATGGGGAAAAGAACATTGCTATAAAGGGGGCGCCGGATTTCCCAGCATTTAAAAAAAAAAGATCAGAAATTAAACAAAAAAAACATGCTTTAAACTGAAAACTTTTCAAAATCGAAACTTAAAACGAACAGAAACTATTACGTAAATGATTGGATTCGCCCCCTAGTCAATACTTCACTCTTTACGCTAATTTTTTTAGTACTTTCATAAGAACTATTTATTCTAATTAACGGCCTTTGTGATTAACGGGTTATTGTTAAAGAATTGGGAAAAAAATTCGAACTTTAGCGTAAAGAGCGATGTATTGACTAGGGGGGGGGGGCGAACTCCCCTAATATACGTAATAAAAATATACGAATATAGAAGTTTGTTACGTAAGTTAATTCGTAAGTTACGGATATTCCTAACAAAACTTTCGTAAATAAAAATTAAAAAACTTTCGAGAAAGCCATTTAGCCAAAAAAGAGTAAAATTAATATACAAATTTCGTTTTACTTATTCATGTAGTAATAGTGACATCAACTGTATATAACAAAATTTCCTTTGGGAGAATTTTTAGAAATATAAATTAAGTTCTTCTACAATGTGTAGAAGATGTGTAAGTAAGGAGCGACCTGGCTCAATAGCAACCGAAAGTCTAAAAAATGTAATTTTTATACCAATAGATACATCAAAAACATTGGACTTTTATGACGATTTCAAATATATAATGCCCATCAAGTTTAGTCTTACCCATCAAAAGTTACGAGCCTGAAAAAATGTGCCTTACTTTCGAAAAAGGGGGAAACACCCCCTAAAAGTGCAGGATCTTAATGAAAATCAAACCATCAGATTCAGCGTATCAGAAAACACTACCGTAAGGGTTTCAAGCTCCTATCTGCAAAAATGTGGAATTTTTTGTTTTTTGTGAGAAGAAACATCACGGATGTGTGTTTATTTGTTTGTTTTTTTCCCAGGGGTGATTATATCGATAAGTGGTCCTAGAATATTGCAAGAGGGCTCATTCGAACGGAAATTAAAAGTTCTAATACCCTTTTTCAGTGACCAAAAAAATTGGAGGGCAACTAGGCCCCCTCCCACGCTCATTTTTGCCCAAAGTCACCCGATCAGAATTTGAGATAGCCATTTTGTTCAGCATAGTCGAAAATCTAATAACTATGTCTTTGAGGATGACTTAATCCCCCACAGTGCCCGGGGGAAGGGCTGCACGTTATGAACTTTGCCCATTGTTCACATATATTATTGTGTACTATTTGTAAGAATAGAATTTAAAATAAAAATCGGTAATTTTAGATATATTGAATATATGTGCTACCAGTACTACTAACAACTTAATTCCGATAGAGTGCCAAACACTCCTTCTGTTCTAATCGGTTCAAAGCTTCATTCTTTACCCCTCCCACGTAGTTTGAATTTTCCCGTTAAACCGTTCTTTATGATCTCTTCCAAACCCATTTGGGATGACCAGCCTGTCATTTGACCCCAGGTGGACTGCCAAATATTAAAAGATTTGTCCTCCTTCCTTGGTTAGAGGTGGGCTAGCCACGTAAACCTTTTCTTCCTGATAGCCCTTAAAAGTGGAATATTTTAAAACTGAAAGTTTTAAAAGCGAATTGTTACAACAAAATTAAAAAAAAACAGAAATCAGAAAAAAAACAATTTAGCGTTAGATCTTTATGTATTGAGCTTAAAGCAAAGATGATATATCCTGAGATAGTAATGAGTTGAACATTTGATTTTTAATACTATTTATCTTCGGTTTAATGTAGCTCTTTACTTTTCTCTGAAAAAATTCTTTTATGGAAAAACTTTTCTTTTAATTCAATCATAGGCAGCGTATTAGAACTGCCTCAGTAAAGAGCAACGTAGGCACAACATATATATTTTTTTCTTTTTCACAAAGGTACTTTGTACATTGTATAAAGGTCCAGAGACTGTGTCTCTGTGGATGTTACCCCCCCCAGCCCTCAGGGGACGGGTTATAAGTTTTGCAATTCACCCATTGTCTAACAATTTCTGTATTTAGATGTAAAACCAATGGCGTGAATTGGAAGGGGGGCTGCACCCCCACAACAGGTTTTTGTCTCTTCCCCTCTAGATTTTGACAAATATCTTTTTGGGAGTATTTTCAATGAAAAATGCCGATGAGGTATTTCCATTGAAAAACAACAACTAAGACCTCCCCCTGGATAATGAAAAATAAAAATCCCCCTCCCCTGGATTCTCGTGAATTAACGCCACTGAGTACCTTAATTTCCTAGAACTAAATAACAGAACATTCCAAAGACGTATCGCATTTAATTTCTAATAGAGACAAGACAAAACAAAACCACATACTGGAGAAAAAATTTACTATTTATCAAGGGTGGTAAATTTTCTTGAATTATAAAACAAAAAATCAAAATCAAGACTTCTTCCAAACGGCAGC